>SNQJ01S0111748.1:0-18096 GCA_010110895.2 Picea sitchensis | reverse complement strand
ATCGGATAAATGTAACTCAAACCATGGCCATCGGATAAATGTGGAGCCCAAACCATGCACGAGCTATATATCGATGATATTTTCAATGGTTAGCATGGGCTTGCTGCTAACAAGCTCTTTTAATTTAGTTTTATAGGTGGAGATTTGAAATGTTAAAAACTTTGTTGTCTTATTGTTAGATAGGGGTTGATTTGTTCGAGGATTGCTTCTTTGTTGCCATTTGGAGTTCATGAGAATCTTTATTTATTAGGTTGCAATTTTCTTTCGTTTAATATTGATTTATGTGTTTAATAGGATATTTTTTTGAGTTTGCTAAATTATATATATATATATATATATATATATATATATATATATAATTAATGGTTAGTTTATTTTGTTGAATTATATGTTAAAGACATATTGTTATGGAAGGTTGTAAGTTTAAATTTAATCAAGTCCCTCGAGGTTATTAGTCACTCTTGCAACTACCAGTTGGAATTGTCTTCTATCTGTATTTTTCGAGAAACAAGAAGGCATATCGTGAAGCTCCTCCTCCTCCTCTTTCTCTCTCTCTCTCTCTCAGACACACACACACCAGTGGGCTATCTCAAGTGGTTAAATGATTTGAGCTTCGTGTAGGAAATCTCGGGCTTGATCAATTCATCGTGCATGTTGTAACATACCTAGAGCCCAACTGAGCAACATCACATGCATAATACACATTAAAATTGGAGATTTTCTACTTAATTAAATTGTTGTACCTTATCAATCATAGATCACCCACATATTTGACCATTTCAATGATACCACTTCTCTAGATCCATCTAAAAAAATATATTAGCAGGGAATGTCAGTATTCAAGACAACAAAAAACACACTACATTCATATAAATCATTTACACAGTGGAATAATCATAAATAACACTACAAAAACACTTAATTGTTAATAATTATCTAATTGGCTGCATACAAATGATGACTCTCCCAGCCATATGCAATCGATACAAAAACACTTAATTGTTAATAATTATCTAATTGGCTGCATACAAATGATGACTCTCCCAGCCATATGCAATGCTGATCATTTTCTCTCATCAACAAACCACCTATGAGTTGAGGCTATGAGTCCACAAGGAGATCTGACCCACTAGCTATCCACTCTCCACACATAGTAGCCCCAAACCCAGGTTCTATTCTCACAACAGTTCCAAATCTCTATCTCTCTCTTTTCCCCACAACCTGAACTACCCAAGGAATGTACCTCCTTCATTGCTCATAGTCCCTCAGGATATACCATTTGTTTATTAGGGCCCCTAGTGCGTTTGGTTGGCCAGGAATTGCTCAGTTGGGAACTCTAGGAACTCTCAGTTGCTTCATGATTTCTCACAACAACTTTTACAAGGTTATGAGTCATTTCTTCCACAGAAAATTGCACCACAGGCTCACAACCCAATTTATAGGCACACAGGCCTCTCTCTCAGCATAAAATCATAGCCAAACAATGGTTTCCTTCGAGTATACCATGGTTGATCCTCTTCCCAATCCTCTGCTCTCCCTTTGCTACCCAAAATCTGCATGTAAAAACTATTCTTCATGAAAAAATGTGACTATCCAAGAACTTTCCCCTTGGCCTTCTGAATTTCCTGCCTTTTTTCGCTTGCTTGGCTTGACTTACACTCTTCTCAAGGATGATTTTACCTCATCCCATAATCTCCAATAACTATGGGATGTGACCACTCACACCCACCCTCTCACATGAGTTAAATGATTGGCTTCTCATACACTCAATCAACAAATAGAAGGTTATACACAATGATAATAATTTAGGAATGTGGGTTGGATTAATAACCATGAGTAATTTCCACTTGGGCCCCTCTCTCTTGTGGAATCATAGCCCCCCATCATTCTTCATTTCTTTCATATCGCAACCAGTAATTATTACTTTTATTAATTATTTCAATGTTCATAATATGCAATTCGGCCCCCGACCACATTAAATCAATACGGGCCCTTCGCCCAACACATCGGCTCACCAACCTAATTCACATTTATAAATTACATTATAATTCATGGGGGTTATAAATGGGGATGTTATACCTCCTCCCCCTTATTTTTGCATTGTCCTCAGTGCACAACACCATACAAGTGTAATTTCATTTTACAATTCCGGCTCCCCAACCAATAATCAACATATAGGCTCTATGGCTCGAAATGACACAAGTATTCTAGCCTAAAAAGATTACATTGGAAATTTGGCCCCAATACCACAGATACATAGGCACTCCCTCCCCAAAAACTCATAAATACATAGGCGCTCTGGCCCCAAAACATATATACAAAGGAACCTTGGCCCGAAACCTATACATAAGCCACTAGCAATATCCTACAACTATCTTGATTTCCACCACTCTTCCTCTTGACCTGCCCAACCCAAGGAATGGCGTCCCATTCACTTATCAGGTTTGACCCAAGGAATGTGCCCCTATCACTATCCTCAGTCCATCGGGTTGCACCATTCATTTATCAAGGTCTTTTGGCACATGTAACAAGGAATCTCACTATTGGGAACTCAAGGGAACTCACTGCTAGGAAAAATATCAGTAAAATAACCAACAAAAACCTCATTGTTGTAGTGAAACTCACACAAGAGTGCACTCTTCAGGCCTGACAACCTATTTCTTCAACAACACAATTCACACAGGAGTTCACTCTTCAGGCCTCACAACCTGGTTCTTCGACAGTGCAACTCACACAGGAGTTCACTTTTCAGGTCTGACAACTTGGTTATTCGATAGTGCAACTCACACATAAATTCACTCTCTAGGCCTGACAACTTGGTTTTTCGATAGTGCAGCTCACACATGAATTCACTCTTCAGGCCTCACAACCTGATTCTTCAACAGTGCAACCAACCCTCTAGGCTCAAACACCCCTTTCACTATTATACAATTCCTCAAGCGATCCATCATTTACCAAGGTGTTCTCACGAAGAAGAATGCCATCTTATGGCTAGAATTCCACTAGCAATGCATAACCTTTGACAGACGGATGCCATCTTACTACTATAATTCCACTAGAAATGCATAACCTGTGATAATCATTTCATCTGCATCATATGCAGTCATTATGATACATCAAAATAAAATTTTCATTATAAAATTTCAAATATGTTTTATACAAGAAAACAAAATTTTTCAAACATGAATCCTCTACTCATAATTGCTTGGTTCTTGCAATAACAGGCATTGATCTTCCTTATGGATTACACCACTATCATATCCAAGACCATTCTTCCTGAAATTTGCTTAATTTCCATGCAACTAAACAAATTGTTACCATATCATAACAATTTCTAATTCTAAATTTCTCAAATTTGGTTATACGGGAAAATAGAAATTCCCACGCATGAGATTTATTCTCATTATGTTTGGATCTCGCAGTGGTATATATTAGTCTTCCTTATGGGATTACATTATTTCCATATCTAATACCTTTCTTCCTACAATTTTCTCATTTTTCTTGCAACCAAACAAGTTTTAAATGTCTCATGCACAAAATTTGCATCTAGTCCATGAAGTGATTTTCATAATTATATTAATCTAAAAACTCCATCATTTCCAACTATTATTCATATTAAAAATGGAATTCATCCATTAATCACATTATCTAGAATGAAACTATCATTCACAATATACGCATTATCAACTCACCAAGTGTTACAGAGAAATCCCCTTGCGAACAAGTGGATTATCTCTTGGACTCTAAACTCCTAAAGGCTAAGACAGAAAAGTGCTTAACATGGAAACTGACATCCTTTTAGATCTAATCAAGCTAATATACGAAAGAGAAGAAGAAATATACATACCTTATTAACGACATTTGTCCTTGCAAAATCCAAGCCGAGCTTCGATCATGAGCTCCCTAATGAGTCATGTAGAACAAACAAAGGTACAATGGACTTCCTATTCTACTGAGATTAGCTCAAATATAGATCTATCTTACTGAAGACAAATTCATGTGGAACAAACATAAATCTGAAAGAAACAGGCCAAGAATTGATATATTGATAAGAACAAGTAAAAGTACTTACAATCCTTTGATAAAGGTGCAACAACTTCTTCCAGTTCTCCTTGTCCAAACCCTTTGCTCAAGTAATCTACATTGATTGCTTTGATGACATCTCACTCATGAGATGATAAGTTTGATGCTTTCTCTCCAATTCCATTCCCCCTTTTCACCATGAGAAGGCCTCCTTATATAGGCTTGGAGAGGCCTAACCACTTGATAGATCTTTGGAGTAAGTTGAGGATTCTTCTCCTTCAGTTGTGGATCCTCCCTACGATCATGGATCGACCTGAGATTTGAATCCAACTACCTTTGGAGATTGAAAGGATCTTTCTCTGATTTCCCTCAACAAGCTAAAATTCGCTCAGAAAAGGGTAGCGCTTCCTCTGAATAAGGCATTGAGCGCTATAGTGCTCCTACAATACAGGGTACAGAGCGCTAGCGCTCCTTGTCAGTGCATAGGGGAGCTCTCCTTTCCAAAAATGATATTTGAGTGGGTCCCTCAGTGGCAAAAGACTTGTACTCTTTGTCAGATCATTTCTCTCCTTCAAAACTAGTCTTTTGAGGTGTTTTACGTGTTCTTGTGATGTCGTTAGAGGCACGACATAGGCAAGATGACAGCATGCTTTTTGTGACACTTGTGACACTCATGGCCAAAATGCGACACTTTCGATATTGATAATGACAACATTAGGTCATCGTTGTAATGAGTCATTTTGATGTGTAACAGACTGCCCCCCAAAGTGAAAAGTTAGAAGATGTGAACTGATGACTGAAGTACTTCGTAGAATTTTCGAGCAAGGGTATGGATGCAGAGAAGCTGGAACAAACTATACACAAACATCGAACAAATATTACGACATGTTCTAAACCCAAGGCATTCATACCTATGCTTGAGTGATAAAGACTTTTTCAAGTATGGCCGCCATAGAATACACTGCGGATCCATAATTATATTGATAAAAGGGTATAGCCATTGAAGATACAATGTGGATCTATACTCTTATGACCTGAACTGATCGCAGCCACAAAGAATACAAAGTGGATCTACGAGACATCAAGACATAGCCACGACCAATACAAAGTGGATCTATGTGACATTATATGTGTCAATGTTCAAAAGAAACTTCATCGCAACCTAGGTGAAGTACATGTTAGAGTGACGACTCAACCCAGGGTCTTCTTACTGATCTCGATGTAGTACGAATCTAACCATGTGAATAGATATGTTGACGTCGAACATGGTAGAAACCACTTGATTACCGGTTAATGAGGTGAACCATTAACAAGTGCGAGGGAGATCACCATTGATGTCAATGATTCCCAAGATACTCTAGTACATTCCAACAAATGTGAATAGATGAGCTGAAGTCGAACATCCATGGAATCATCCGATCAGAGGTCAATGATGTAAACCCACTGTCGGATGCGAGGAGGCCTGCCATTGAGGCATGCAGGTCCCAAGACACTAATTGGTTTCTAAATCTAGTTCCCAGATAATGTTCTTAGGTCGACATGAACAAAATTGTCGAAGGAGGGCCTTGATAAATCCCCCATCATCGACACGAAACAAACAAAGAAATGTAATTGGTGGATCAAAAGAACATGCACTGACACGGGTATTGAAACATGGATTTGTGATGGTTGACTCTCGGGGCAGATAATTCCCTTGAACACTGAGGCACGACAATAGAAACTCGATGTGGACTAAAACTTGATGATGCAGTGGACACGGTGACTTTCGTCGGGTGACCCAAAGGAGTGAGGAAACTCAGAGGATTGGTTTAATGTAGAGGTTCAACGGATTAAAATGTGTGCAAAGACAAAATGTTGTGTTCAAGGGCGACTGTAAGGATTACTGGCAATGTTCTCAAAAATTACTTGGCTTGCTTCTTTCAATTTTTCCCCCATCCAGATAGATGAGTACCTCTTTTAAATTTAACGAGCTCGAGGAGGGTAACACATGCTCGATATGACTCACCTTCGGTAAGTCCCTCTTCCTTTTTAACGAACTGGAAGAAGTAAGAGTTCGGTCCCATGTGGGCCCTTCAATGTATAATTGTTTAACGAGTCCAGAGAAGGAAAACTCGGTAGTTTTTCATTTTTAGAGAGTCTGAAAACAACTTAAAAATGACTCCAATGTGGTCATTTTTTGTAATGTTAGTCTTGCGAGGCCGAAAAAGAGATAAATTATCACTTGAAAGATGCCATTTCAAACCTTTTAACGAGTGAGAAAAGAAGCAAGATCACTCGGAAATCTTTTCATGTTTAGAGAGTCTGAAAAGAGCTTAAAGGAGACTCCAGGGGGTTCATTTTTCGTATAAACTTTACAAGTCCGAAAAAGTGATAAAAGTATACTCGGTTACATTCTCATGTTTTTGCGAGCACGAGAAAGAACAAAGACTAAGCTCAGTATTGATTTCATTTTTGCACAAGCTTGAAACAAAATTAAACAATGCTTGTAAATTCCCAACGTAATTTCCAAAGATAGGGATACATATGGATGGTTGGTCTTCTACCCCCAGCTTGAAAAGCTAGCAGCTTAACTCCAGAATGATAATCAAAGGCTGGAGACATTTCCCTCCAAGCTTCAATTCATTCCCCGACTTTGAGGTTGTCACCAATTTTTGTACTAGATGGAGAAAAAGGATAAGGGTGGATGAAATGAAGGTTCAAATATGAGACCTAACGAAAGACTCGACTTGGTATGAGAGGTGATTGTTTCATTTTTTAATGAGCTTGACACAGGAAAAGAACTATGCTCAAGGCTCTAGGTTCAATCCCCATATTTATGTTTCATTTTTTAAAGAGCTTGCTGCAGAGAGGAAAAACTATGCTCAAGACCTCTGTTTCATTTTTTAACGAGCTTGCCACAGAGAAGAAAAACTATGCGTGTAGCTTCTGTTTCATTTTTTAACGAGCTTTCCATAGAGAGGAAAACTATGCTCGTGACTTCTGTTTCATTTTTTAACAAGTTTTCCATAGAGAAGAAAACTATGCTCGTAAAAATGACAAGATGAAAAAACAATCAAAACTGCTTCGAAACCTGCCAATAATGTCAACACTGCATTCCAGGGGATTAATGAGGCCTCCAAAATATTTTTTAAAAAACCCAAAAATAACTATACCTTAAACAAAAATGAAATTTTATAAATAGTAATAAAGAAAAAAAGTGAATTACCATTTCATTTGTGCCAAGAGTTGTAGTAGTGGAGAATTTGTGTTTTGGAGTCGAATCTTACATTGCTGAATGCCAGAGCTACGGTCAACCATTTTCCTCGCCGTTTGGACCAAGTTAGTGCTCTTCTTCCCATCTTTCTTTTACACGGTTCAGATTTTGTTTTAAGCTAATGATTGGGTATAAAAATGATGCCCTAGTTTGTCTAAAACGCCCAAAGCGGCTCGACCCTTCTCTAGATGGGTAGGAAATGTTGCCCATTTGAAAAACTCCCTTAATAGCCAATGCAAAATCGTGCCAAGGTGAGGGTAAAGTGGTGGATAAGGCGCTGCCCAAAAAACGCAGCAAAAACGCCCAAAACGAATGCCAATCGTGGCCCCAAACCGTGACTGTGTGTATCTTAGTTTGAAAATGTTTTGATGGTTGTTATGGGGCTGCGTGGGTATCTTAATATGCATATGAAAGGGGTGTGGGTTTTAAATACAAAGTAAACATCTTTTTAAAAAAAAATTAAATTTCTTAATTTCCCAAAATATTGCCGAAAACGTGATTGATGATATTTGATTGTTTATGATTGCAGGTAAGCTTAGCGACAATCATGATTGAGTGGAAATAAAGAGAACATGAGCTTGATGATGTGGCTGCTTTGCGAAGTCCTCGAACACGGGATGCATTGAAGGCTTGTGGTCTCCTCAAGTTCTTCAAAATGCAAAAAATGAAGAAATAGATCCTTCTTCTTGAATATATGATCGGGTTATGGAACATGACAGAACAAGGGTTCCAAATTGGAACACAACTTCTCACCATCGAGTTGGAAGGTGTGTACTTCTTGACTGGCCTCTTGAAAAGAGGGGTTCCCATAGTTTTATCCAAGCAGAGGGCACTTCTTACGCCCGTGGAAGAGTACTTGGCAGACCACTGTGTCCCAGGAGTGAGACTGGTGGGAGGTAGAATTACAATCAAAGATATCGGGGATCTACCTCTTCGGTCTATTTTGTTTGCCATCACGAGTATAGAAGGAAGTGCAAGTGTGCACTTGGCTTCAAGATCACAGGTGGCCTACGGTTTGCAGTGTGTAGAGCCAACACTGTTTAACTGGAGTGCATGGTTCCTTCATAATGTGAAGGAGTATATTTTGAGATGCAGGGTAGGGTAGCAAAAGCAGTTTGGCTATGGTTCATTCCTGGGCTCGTTCTTTTTAGAACACATTCCTCATATGCAACCTCAGATAGCATTGGCCGTGCGGCTAGTGGAAGAACCATGCATGGAGCGATGGACTAGTCTGTCTCCGAGGCTAGTAGCAGAGTCAGAGTTCAAGTTCACCGATGATTTCTTCACTTGGCTGAGGTGCCATTTTATTTGGATAAAAGACTTCCCATATGCTGAGGTGGACTTCCAAGGAAGTATGGACTTGGTGCTGCCGGCAGGAGAGGATTGGGATGCGTCAGGTAAGAAACCAAGAATATATTGTCAAGTGTTTTTTGTTTTTTTAAATTTATATTTTTATGGGTACATAGAAGAGTTTCTAACGGATGTATCATTTCACCATGCAGACAAGGGAGAAGTACGTCCGGCTGAGATACCAGTACCGGGACGTTGCGGGGGCACTCAGGTTGTAGTAGATCCAGGGGTCGCAGTAGGAGGTGTCGAGGAGCTTGAAAGGAACCTCCAGGGCCTTATAATGGGCATCCCCCCTCTAAGGAGGCGAGAGGTGCCCCTACATCTATAGAGACACACTGTAGGAGTATCTGAGAGTGTTAGCTCTCTACTGAGGTGAGTGGCCCGTGCTGTGATATGCTACTCTTAGCACAATGTAGTACAGGGAGATTAGAGTCTCGCTGATGATTGTATAACCTGTCCGACTGTGTAATATGGGTGTAAAGACCCAAATTTTTTCCCTTCTAAGTACTTTTTTGATGTAATCAAACATTTTCAGTCACGTCGTATATATATACATTCTCGAGTTTTTACAGTGCCAAATGATGTGCAAATAATGATGCCTTTTATGTGATGTGTTTTAATTTACATAATGATATGTGATGCGATTTACTTCCTTTATGAAAATTTATCTATGTGCGAGATACCTATCGATGATGTAATTAGCTAACGAATCTGAAATGGTATTGAGTTCTCTTGGAATGTGTCTGTATTCGATAAAATCAAATATTCGTTCAAGGCGACGAACCCGTAAGTAGAGACACAACAGGATAGGATTACGAATATCATAGATGCGATTAAGTTGACAAACCACAAGTTGTGAGTCTAGGTTAACGATCATACGAGAAATGCCTAGGGAGGAGGCTTCGGTTAAGAGTCCGATGACAGCATGATATTCTGCCATGTTGTTAGTCACCGATCCTAAGAAAATACCTATGGAACTCACTAGCTCGTAAGAGTGATAAATGAACCAAGCTACAGAAGCAACGTTCTGGGTGTGTCAACTAGCGCCATCCGCAAACCCGACAAAAATAGGAAAGGAAGATGTCATTTGCGCATGAAAACGCAAGACATAGTATAAGTGGCTAAGGAAAAAATTCGAGCACGCAAAATAAAAAGACACAGTAAACTAAAAAATGCAATAGTGTACAAAGCACGTATGCTAGGTGATCTAGGCATAATACTTCTTTAGGTAAAGCCCATTCCGGGGCTCACCTAGGGAGATTCCGTGATAGTCGACTAACTCGTAGGTGCCTCTATGTAAAACATGTTTCACAATGTAAGGACCATGCCATAAAGGTTCTAACTTGCCTTTCCCTAACTTGTCGTGAGCCTAGTCATAAACGAGGACTAGGTGTCCTTCTGCAAAAGTCCAAGGGTGGACAGATTTTTCGTATTGATTCTTGATCCGCTTTTGATGCGTCTCATTAACAAGAGCAGCATCACGACGTGTTTCGTCCAACCTGGTTAGATGTAAGAAACGTTCTTCTTCGGCAAAAGTACGGGGTAGGAGTTCTACTTTAAGTTTCAAAGATGGAATCTCGCACTCGATTGGTAAAATAGCTTCAATGCCATACACTAGTTGGAAAGGAGTGAATCCAGTAGCGGTTTTCACTGAGGTCCGATAAGCCCAAAGAGTGGAACAAAGTTGCAGATGCCAGGATGTCTTGTTTACCTACCATATGCTGAATCATGGATTTTAGGAATTTTTTGATAGCTTCAACTTGTCCATTTTCCTGAGGATAGTACGGGGATGAGTTCTCATGATGAAAACCCAGCTTGGCATGAAACTCACTCATCATCTGGTTCTGAAAATGTGAACCATGATCAGTGACAATGGATTGTGGGACACCGAAGTGAGTGATGATGTGATTAAAAAAGAAAAGAGTTGCAGTACAACCATCATTCAAAAAGGTAGGCATAGCCTCAACCCATTTTGTGAAATAATCGACGGTGACGATTATATATCCGTAGCCCCCGACTGAGGTAGGCTTACACTTCATGAAATCAATACCCCATTTTGCAAAGGGGCCGATGGCAATAACGGGATGCAGTGGAGCAGGGTGGGTATGTGCCTTTTTGTTAAAAACTTGGCAGGGTGGGAATTTTTTGACAGCCTCAATATAGTCTTTGAAAATCGAGGGCCAAAAGTAGCTGGCACGTAAAATCTTCTGAGTTGTAGCCATCCTAGAAAGGTGACCACCACAGGCTCCAAGGTGACAGTCATTTAGAACGCGTTCAACCTCCTCATGAGTCAAACACCGTTGAAGGATAGTATCGATACCATGACGATACAAAGTGTCGTCGATGATAAGGTAACAACGAGAATGGTAACGAATATGTTGACGCTCTTCATGAGAAATGGCAGGTTGAAAACGTTGGGTTTGGAGATAAAGAAGAATATCTCCCTACTAAGGATCAGATGTGCTAATGAGGAACAAAGTTTCATCGGGGAGAGAATCTTTGGGCTCAATATCCTCATCAACATGGGGAAAATCGTAGATAAGCTCCACAAACACCAAAGATTTTTTGGCTTTGGACTTAGCAAATTCAAGATTGAATTCTTGAAGGATGACGATCCATTTAGAGTATTTTCCCCCAAGGACTTGACGTGTCAAAATATGATACATGGGGTTGGATTCTGCAATGACTATGGTGGTACGTAGCAAAATGTAGTGACAGAATCTCTGGACGACGATGAAAGTTGCCAGAGCCAACTTTTCAACATGTGAATATTGGAGCTCGGGACTAGATAGACTCTTGCTCATATAATATATCACGTGTTCCTCACTGTTGAAGTCCTCTTGAACTAACACCATAGCAATAGTGGAAGTAGAGGCAACTAAGTAAAGGATATAGTCCTTCGTATAATATGGAGGATGCAACAAAGGAGCGTTGGTCAGTGCATGCTTAAGAGCATCGAAATAATGTTGAGCAGTATCATCCCAGATGAAAGGAGTGTCTTTCTGCAACAATCGCATGAATCCTTTAGTAATATTAACATAGTTACAAATGAAACGGCGAAGAAAGTTTGTTTTCCCCTGCAAACTTTGGAGTTGTGGCAAATTATTAGGTGGAGGTAGAGCAAGAGTAGCTTTAATTTTTAAGGGATCCACCCGAATCCCATCTTTGGAGACCACAAAACTGAGGAGACGGTGTGATTCAACAACAAAAATGCACTTATATGGGTTCAAACGAATACGGTAGAACCGATAACGAAGAAAAATAGCCTATAGATGAATGATATGATCAGATCGTCTGGATGAGTGGGCAAGTAAATCATCGAGGTAAGGTTTCGCAATATGCTTGATATCGTGGAAAGCATATGACATGGCCCATTGGAAAGTAGCGCCAACATTTTTGAGGCCAAATGGTAGATTCTGATAAGCGAAAGTTCCCCATGGGCAGATGAAGGCCGTCTTATGTTGATCGGCGGGTAAAATTTTGATTTGGTTGTATACTAAAAATCCATCCATGAAAGAGAAAATTACGCCACCGACACAATTATCAATGATTTGGTCGATGAAGGGTGTAGGGTAATTTTCCTTCGGACAAGCCTTATTGAGGTCCCTGTAATCAACACATATGCGAATGGTCCCTTGTTTCTTAGCGATCGAAACAAGGTTAGAAACCCAATCCGTCAAAGGGACGGGGTAGATAAAGCAATATTTCAAAAGTTTCTCAACCTCTGCCTTGATAGTCGTGGTTTTCTTGGGATGAACTGGGCGGAGTTTCTATCGAACATGTTTCGCACCTAGATAAGTCTTGATTTCATGCACAACGATCGACGGGTCAATCCTTGGCATTTCCTCATAGCTCAAAGAGAAGACATCGCATAAATATTTGAATAGGGCGATATAGGAGACCACCTCCTCGGGTATGCAATTAGCATCGAGTTTGATGTTTTCCACAACACCTTCTTTAATCAAAATTTTGATAACGATCGTAGAGGAAATGTTGCCCAAATTCCCCTTAGAAAGTGTATCCTGTGCGAGGATGGGAGATTGCGGAAAATTGACAACATCAGGAGGCAAGACAGAGTGTATGTCTTCCTGCATTTCTTCGAGAGGTGGAAGAAAAGAGGATCAATGATGGATATCATCCCAAGGTACGTCATCAATGCTAAGCATTTCCATTATAGATTCATAAGAAGGAAAAATTTGGGAAATGTAATTGATTGCAAATGATAAGGAGTTTAACCACGATGGAATCGAGTAGGTATCGGGTGCCAATATATGTTGGTCAACCGGGGAGGGAGAGGTAGATTGAATAGCAATGTATGTGGCCTCGATTGGACTAAGTGGCATAGTGTCACCTAGTACATCGAATTCCAGAGGACTAGGCAAGATCCAAGGATCAAATGATTCCAGAGATTGATAAGCTGTAGTCGAAATCATATTGACGGTGGCAATATGATGTGTGGTAGGTGGAAGTGGGGTAGGGAAGGTACCCATAAGGCTAGATCCTTTCAACAAGCCAACCCCAACGCTTTCATATGTAATCTTGTGATCTCCTAGAAAAGGAATATTTTTGGTGGTAGGAGCGCGAGCATCAGGTGTACAGAAGTCTACTTGATCGATAGTGACAATTTTTCCTTGATGAGGGAATTGTACACATCGAAACACTGATGAAGTGACGACATTCATAGCGTAGAGCCAACTTCTTCCGAGTAACAGGTTGTAATCGAGGGGAGCATCAACTACCTCGACGTCAACGGTAACGATTTTGCCACCCAACTGAATGGGTAAGGACTGTAAAAGTCCATGAGGATGAAAATATCGTCCATCGAATGCACGTAACATCGTAGGAGATTTGTTAAGGGCAAGTGATTTCAATCTTTTCCAACAAGCCAAAGACATGACACAAGTAGAGGCTCCCTCATCTAATATAGTTCGGTGGATTTGTTGATTATGAACAACCACATCGATTTGAAAAGATAATTGGTGGGAGAGTCGAGACTTATAATTATCTAGATTAAACGTGATATTATTAGATGAATCGGGATTAAAAGCACCAATGGCAGCCAAGAGCGTTCTACATTGACTTGGAAAGTGTTGTAGAACTTCTAACATAGACATAGGACATAGTGCTTGAGCCAAATCTTCAACGATGTTGTAGTTTTGGGTGGCACGTGAACTAGGATTGAAAGTAGATTTTAGAATAGTGCTCTTGGGAGGGCGTAGTATAGAGTCAAATGAAGGTTTCTCGATCTGAAGCGATCCGGGCGGAGGACTAACAGATGGAGGACTAACGAAGGATGATGATGGATCTAGTGAAGAACCGTTAGTGGCCTTTGCTTTGTTAGGTTTAACTGGTGTGTCGTATGCCGTAGAGAGATTAGTCAAATCAATCCCATTAAACATGTAAATATGGGCACTCATCGAGGCCTCATCATGAGACTGGCTAGAATTGACCCCAGGAGTGAGGGTTTGAGCAACCATGGATTGATACTGTGGAAAAGGATGAGTAAGCACGGCGGGTTGGGAATTTACTTTTAAAAGTTTGGCCACTTCATCACGATGTGGACAGTATCGAGTGTAGTGGTCATTACCACAAATGAGACATGAGAACTTCAGTTTCCGTGGTGGTTGATTTTCGGCAGTAGGCGTTTGAGTTTGATTTTTCGGTTGTTCATTATTATTGCTCTTTTTCGGTTTATTTTTTGTTTTCTTCTTTCCCCCGGGTTGTTGTGAAGGGGTAGATTGGACTGCATTCACCTCAGAGATTTGATTTTGGGGAGAGGAGGAGGAGGGTGTGGTCGAACTAGGAGCAGAGGCCGAAGCAGACCGTTGTGTCATCCCAGTCGACTGGGAAGTGGATTGGGTTTTGACGGAGCCAATAACTCCATTTGCATGCGAAGTGGATGACGGTTTACAGGGGTCAGTAGTGGTACAGGTAGCATTCAGTATCAATTCATACAAAGTATCGGATTGTGAATAAACCAAATCTAAGTACTGAGCCCGAGCAATGGATTCTTCTTCGGTGACGACACCACCCATAGCAATGTCACGAGCAATCGGGGGTAAAAGTGATTTAGTGAACCATTCCGCTAGTAACTGGTTAGGAATGACTGCTTTGATCAACCTTCGTCATCGTCTCCATTCATGAATATGATCAGAGATGTGCACGGAGCTGGTCTGACGAAGGGAGGTCAATAGTTTGGTACCCGTCTCATATCAAATGGGTAGTTGGAAGTGCGTGAGGAAGGACATGGCAAGGGAATTGAAATCTTGAAAAGAGCCACATGGAAGTTCGATATACCACTTGGTTGCTGAGCCTGTAAGCGTTTGCTGGAAAAGACGCAAACGTACAGAATCGTCCATTAAGAATTTTGATGAACACCATAAATGGAAGGTCGTGATATGGTTGTTTGGATCTTCTCCAGGTTTACCGTCAAATTTAGGGATATTGGAAGGCAATTTCGCTGGAATCACTGGCCAGTAAGGAGAATTTAGTATAGGATCATTGGTCAAACGAGATAAGTCTGGTAGATCTAGAGTCGCAAGGAAAGGTAGTTGTCGTTTAACCTGGGGATGATACTGATGTGGCATAGGGACACCAGTAGGACCGTAAACTGGGTTAGGTGGATAATTATATCCAGTCGGTCCTTCTACATATGGTTGTTTCTAACCAGTATAACCGAAATTTGATGGAGGTTGAGAAGCATTAGCATAGGGAGGATAAACCAAGGGGTTCTGAGTGTTGTAAGCCGAATGATTTACTTTCCCATAGGGGGAATGAACATTTTTCCCTTGAGGAGGGTAAGAAGTCGATCTCGGAGGCGGATACACATTAGGCCCATGGGGAGGATAAAAATTATTCCCTTGGGGAGGATAGGGTTGTTGTCCTTGAGGACTCCAAGTAGCGTTTAGGACACCCGGATAAGGTTGTCCATAAGACAATCCAGAAGGAACAAGATTTCGTACTCCTCCTTGTGGGTTATGATGTGAGTGCCCCCCAACGTGGGGTTGGGTAAATGTGCCACCTGAAGATATTCCCCAAGATTGTGAAGGGTTTCTAGTAAAGGAAGGTTTCCCCCCTGCCATCGGTGGATTAAGGACTGAGATATGATTGGCAAAGGGAGGTTTCCCTCCGGGAGGAACTTGAAAAGGTGGTTGTCCCCCAGGGGGTAGGCCTGCTATAGGATGGTGGTCCTCCAGGAGGGGGAGGTCCTCTATATGGTGGTTTCCCTCCAGTTGGTTGTATTTGGTTGGCAAGGGTCTTCATTCTCGGGTGTGAAGATGTCCCAGCAAAATCGTGCGAAACATGTGGAGCTGTAGAGTGAAAATTTATAAAAGTGGGATTAGGGATAGAAGCGCATTGGGTATGAGTAGATGTGATGAGTCCAACATTAGGATGAACTTGTGTTGACGTAACAATAGGGTTAAAGACCTAATCTATGGGATGTTCAATAGTTTGACCAGATGGTCCTGTTTCAATAGCAGGAGGGTCATGAGGATTAAAGGCTTGTTGAATGGATTCAAAATGCTCATAGAGATTGTGTCCCGAGGAAGTCCTCCATATGGAACGAATAGGTGTGGTATTTTTATCTACTACAGTGGTAGGACGAATAGGAGTCCTATACTCATCACCAAAGAGTGATTTTGTGGATCCCATATATGTTTCGGTAAAAGTTCTCTTGGGTAACTGTGGGACCTCTTCATCTATGAAGTTACCAAGGGAGTCTAGACGAAGAAAAAGTGGTTCAAGAGGGGTTTCTGACATAGGTGTAGTGTGGGGAGTGGGATTCTCGACCCTAACCAAAACGTTTTCTGGATTGTCTAATGGAGGAGCAATGACACTTCCAACATCAGATTGATTTTCTACCTCTCCACGATTATCGCCTTTGGGAGAGGTAGGAGGTAAGGGTTGGTAACCTTATGGAGGAAACCCTTGCATCCTACGCGATCGACGAAGACCTTTATCGTCTACAGGCTCAATTTTGGAGAATAATAGCACACACTAAAAATCTAGGGCCAAATAACGAAAAGAAATAACATACGCTAATAAAATCTAGGAATCCACACCAAGCAAACAAAACCTTCTCTCGATGACCGTACTAGTTGGTGATGAAATCCAATGTTGTGTGATCAAGTCAAGAAGGGGTCAGGAGATGGTGGAACAATTACGATGGTGACCTGCTTAACAAACTTATGCCTTGGTGCAAGCTTCCACACAATAATTGTGGATTTACCCTCCAAGGAGCCCGAGTGAGTTTGACCATTGTATGTTCCAGGTATAGCGAAGACTTCCATTCACCGTCACCTTGTGTAAGTACCTAAGGATTATGGAAACTAAGGACACTAATTCGCAGTCAGCCACTGGGTGGTTACAGTCGACAATCTAGTCCGAACGTATGGGCAGGATAACAAGTCCGAAATCAACTCGAAAGGCTCCCACACATAATCGTGGGTATACCTTCAAGTGACCCCTAATATATGATCTGACTACTATGATCAGTCAAACCACGGAGGGATAATCTCCGTATCTCTCCTGAACACGACCTCTTGTGTAACCCCTGTGTGAGAGGGGGATCCCATAAATCCTATATGACAATTGGATTTTCTCTCCCTATCGTAAGATGCTATTGTTTGTTTCTAATACTTTGGAGAGTTGTACTCACAACCTAATCCAAAATGCCAGTCCTAGTCTAATGTTGGTGGAAGATTCTAAAAACAAAAAGTTCTAGATTGATTTTAATTAGCGTTAATTTTGCAGTTGTTCTTTACTCAGAGGTGTATGAAAGTGAAACCAATGGTGTTATGACTCAATTCCCAAAAATGCATAAAAGATGATAAACAGTCTTTCGTTTCGATGAATGCTTATTTAAGGGAAGGAGAAAATTGTTCTTTTCACTGCCAAACACTAAGATGCAACATCCTCATGCAATTATTTCTCAATCAAAGCCAATGTAATGCTAAAATTTCTCATAAATTCCTTCTAATAACCAAACCAATCACTAAAATATGTCCTTTTGCTTATATGTGAATGATGATCAATTTGACGCAAAAAATTCCAATGTCAATCAGACTTATAAGGTCTATGAGATTCAGACGATTATAAGCAGATTTCACATAAACAAAACACACTCTCATTGCGATTACAAAAAATAACCAAAATTTGGAAATAAGAACTAAAAATATCAAACAAAAGGGAAAATATTGGAAAACTCACTCAAAGATCAAGATGAGATGGATTACCGACCTCTAGATGTCCTCGCAAAAGATTCTACTCAATCAGATAAATGAGAGGAAAACAATATGTTGACTCTAAATCGTCAAAGACAAAGAGTGGCTTAAAAGTAAGGAACTAAAATGTCAAGATTCCAAACAAAAAGATAACCAATTCTTAGAAACATAGTATTGAAGGCCAAAATCAAGATGTACTGAGATAGTAAGACTCCTGAGCAAATGTCAAAAGCAAATATTGAATTC
>SNQJ01S0111747.1:11638-28748 GCA_010110895.2 Picea sitchensis | reverse complement strand
ATCACCTAGTGGCTGAACCAAATGGTAAATTCTAAGAAGAATAAGCATAAAAAATGTCGATGATGGAATTTCAACAAGTAATGGGTCATGTGGATCAATGATAGGAGGATTTACATGGAGGAAAATTCCTTCTACAAAGGTTGTAACCAATTCTTATTCATGGTGGTCACTTCCAAGAACTACACTCCTAACTTCAGAATGCATTTCCTCATTAATAACTCCTTCGTTCGAAGGATTTATTTGACGTTAGTAAATTTCAGGATAAATACCTTGCATGCTATGAGATCTTCCTAAGGACAACTATGAACCCTAATAGAAACACACCTCCTAACAAAAATCTATAGGAAACCAACCAAGCAAGCATTGGATAAAGGATCCTTGGAATACGATATATCAAACCACCAACGAAGAAATGAGAAGTAGTTACCCTGACCTCCACGTAACATACCTTCTCGGTGTAAAAAACCCTCGCTTTTGTGGGATCACCTTCCAAGGGTACTGGAAGTGTGATACGATGTCTACCCCAGGTACCATGGGAATCCCCCCACAGTCACCTTTGTAGATACCTAGGAATGGCCACTAAGGTTATCAACTCATAGTCAACCTCCGAGCAGGTATAGTTGACAGTCGAGATCGAATGTATGGGCAGGATAACAATGTTTGAAATTATTCAAGAGAATTGAAGACAAGTGGACTGGTAAGACTCCTGAGGACCCCAAATGGATTCAGTATTCACGAAGCACCGAGACCAAATGAAACTAGTGGTTTATCAACAAGAACCCCCAATATACACTCTTTTCACTGCAATTGGTCAAGCTTTGGAAGGGTAATATCCGTTTCTCTTCCACACACAACCTTTTGTTTAGCCCCTGTGTTAGAGGGGGTTCCTGACTATGCTTATACAAAAATTGGATTTGTTCACTCTTTAGTGTTCTACAACATGTTTAGTAGTCTTGGATGATTTACTCACTTTTCCTAGTCCAAATACCCTAATCCTGTGCTATTGTTGGTGTGCTAAAAACAATAAAATGTTCTAGTTGATTTTAGTATGTTCTAGTTGATTTTAGTAGCGCACAATTGATTTTAATGTCTTTTTACTCAGAAGATTCATGTAGATGAAACTAATGATGTGTGAGACTCGACTCCAATAGAATGAAAAAGAATGAGATGCAAGTTCTTCTTTTCGATGAATTCTATTTATGGGAAGGAGATGAGTTATATTCTTATTAACACAAGCAAGTACTCAAATTTTATGCAACTTTTCAATTTCTAGAAGCAAGATGATACCAAACTACTAAGAAAATGTTTTCGAAATCCAAATGCACATGCAAAATTAGCTCTTTTAAAACATCTACCAAAACAAAATTCCTAAAGAATGCAAACATTTCTTTGTTCGATCATGTATGGAATGAGATATGAAAACTTTTCTTCTTTTAACTTTCAAGTGAAATGAAAGAGATCAATGTTTGACACAAAGAAAGGAGAGAACAAAAAGAAACCAAGAAAAGTGCACTAAAAAAAAACTGAGGAGAACTGAAAGAAATCAAGTATAAGAATGGACTTCACAACTTGTTCAATCAGGAACTGAAAGATATAAAAGAGAAAGAAGACAAACACTCTCAAAAATCCTAAAAAACGAGCAACAAGAATCAATATTCAAGGCTGAGTTGCGGTAAACAAGAGAGTCCTAATCTTTCAAAACGTGAGATGTTTCAATGAAGAAAAAAAAGGGTCAATACCAAACAACCGTTGCAAACTCTAGTTGATGAAAACTTCCAAACAATCAAGCAATCTGAAAACTTTGTGAGATGAAGATCAGAGAACTGAAAGGTAGGATGAACCAAGGGATCTTGTTAACCCAAGGTGACCATACAATTTCAAAACTAGGAGAAGTTTGAAAACTCAAAAAAGGAAATGAAATGAGTGATGAATGTCAATTTCTTAATCAATACAATGTCAAAGACAAACCAAAAGACTTTGGGCTAAAATCCTCTTAATAACAGATAGAGAAAAGTAGGGAAGAAACTCTTGGATTCACCCAAAAGAAGGGAATAATGCCCCTGTTACTAAAGGAACATAGTGCTATGGTTCTCCCTAGGAGACCAAGGGGGAGTGCCAGTCATGCTAGTGGCGCCCTGGTAGCCATTACATGAGAGTGTTGGTCCTGAAAGTGCCATTACATGAGAGTGTTGGTCTTGAAAGTGCTTGAAAAAGGCACAAAAAAAATTAAACTCAGAAGAGACTCAGTCAATGACTTTGTAAACTTCTTTATGAATATGAGCGAAGGGGAAATGACGCAAAATCAAGAATCAAACAAACAATATCCGATCATAACCAATACTCAACAAGGACTAGAGAAACTAAGGGAAGACTAGTCAAAGTTATTCCCTAGTGGAGTCACTATTTTTCTGTTATGAGAAACCTTACCCTGCGGACAGGTTAAGATCCCCTTTGGACCAAAATTCCTTCTTTGGTCCAAATACAAAAGTAAACAAATGGTTGCTACTTTCCTTATAGATATAGTTCATTAACCTATAGATAGAAGGATGCAGACACACATGTTTCCCAAAGTTTGTCTTCGCTGCTCTGTCCTTTTTCCTCGCTGTTCCAATTCCTTCAATGATCAAAGGGACCTACAATACAATGGGAAACCTTTCTACTTCTACAATATTTTTTTAGATTAAAACCATATCTATCTATACTCGATTTAACTTAAGCATATTCACTCTCATGAAGTTCACAATAGAGAAAGGAATAGGCCAATTTAATATTAATTTGGAAAACAAGTTACAAGCACTTACAACTCATGTCTGATGCTGCAGTACCTTGTCCAAGTTCTCCTCATCTAGCTCATTGCATGAAATTCTTGAGATCAAAAAGTTGATGCTTCAATGGATTCTTTCTCCTAGGATAAAAGGTTTGAAACCTGAAATCTTCCCCCTGTTCACCTTGGAAATGCCTTCAGTTTATAGAATTGATAGGCTCAACTACCACAGGATATTTAGGTAAGTGGTTCCATAAGTTGGGATTTTATCCTAATATAGAGCCATAGGATATGATTCGAGCAAAACCAACCTCATCTCTTCAAAGATGTCCCTTAGGAAAAGGTGGGATTCTCCATATTTTCCTCTAACCAAAGTGGCACTCCTCCTAAGTTAGAGAAAGGGACCTAGTGGTGCTCCCTTAACATGACAAGGGGAGAACTAGAGCTCCCTATACATGGAAATGGGGGTGCCACTCTTCATAAATTCCCCCAAAATGATCGAATTTCCAAGTAAAAAGCATGTTTCTGACCTTGAAATGATGGGTTTGTTCCTCCAATATGACTTAGGGATCATGGAAAATGTTTTTCATGGTGTCAATGAGCTGTGACACTTGGAAAAGTGCATGGAACACTTGGTGAGGTGCATATGACACTTGAAAAAGTGCACGCGACACTTATACATGTGCATACAACACTTTGCGACACTTTGGGTGCGACACTTAAGTGTGGCATTTTGATGTGTAACAAGGGAAATAAATTCTGCTATGTTATTTGTGCCCAAACCTGGAGCATAATGAATATGGATATAAGGGTTTTGATTTAAGTGGAGGACCAATCCAACACCACATATCGGTGGATGGCCTTGGCAAGCCCCATCAAAGAAACCCTAAGGGATTTCATAATCAAGAGATGACATAACTAGGATTCTAGGATTCTTTGTTTTTAAGTCCGATTTAAAATATTCTTCCATTGTCATTGTGATTTCAACAATAACTTCATGAGGGATGAGATTATCTTTGAAGATACCATTGTTTCTTCCCTACCATAGGTTGGAAACCATGATGCTGGGGAGACCCCATAATAAGCGATTCGCCCCGTCCTCCAACCATTCCTTGAAGCAATCTTCAATTGATTTCTTATTCCAACCTACCCTCGAGGGAAATTTGCTTGAGATTCTTGAACAAACCTGGATTGCAAAGGGGAAGGGAATAAATAAATTAGAGAAGGATTCTTCATGAGAGAAACATATCAAACAATGATTTTGGACACACTAAACCCGTTTGGTCCCATTATCCCAGGTAAGTAATTTGTTGTTAAGGGCCATCCATAAGGTTAATTTTTATTTGAGTGGAGAGATAATATTCTATATTAGTTTCCACCACCATTTGACATCACCAAGATGAGGGACTTCTCATAAGGCCTTATAACCCAACTTGGTTGTGAAAGCACCAGATAGCTGGTTCTTTGCCCAGACCAAGGAGTCTGATGTGTCTTCATCAATGAAAATGGAATGTGAAACCAACAAGTTTACATAAGATGACCAATCCGAGGCCTCCTACCTGCTTAGACCCAGAGTCTCTATGGATAACCAGGCTTGTTTTCCTCTAAAACTTAAGGCCAATTTGGCATCATGTAACCAAAAGATATTTTATCTCCGAGGGACCGAATTAGAGCTTCCAAAAGTTTGAAGGAATTTTCTACTCCTATCCATGGATCCCCTCCTAGGTGAACCAATTTTCCATTCCCGATATTCCATGCCACTAAGATTCCTACCAAAGGGTAAGCATGTAGAATTCTTTTCAAAATATCAATCCTCTTTTGGATATTTTTGTCTCTCTTATCTAGTGTTGGCATAGGGGCAGACCCAGGGTTCAACGCTACAACAACTCACCAACAAAACCCTAACTACTAGCCCTTTCGGCAACACCTGCGAAGAAGATGAATTCTCACTTGAGGTCGAGGCAAGGATGGTTGCAGGACTCAGATGTCTGCAACCTTAGCTGGGACACAGATTTGTGATTCTAGTATTTGACAGAGCACTCAACAATAAACCTTCATCAATATTTAACCAATATCTACTTCGTCGATAAAATAGAGCATCGGATCATTCATTCAGATCTGATGTATCTAAGTAGTTAGCATAAAGAAAGAGACAAGATCTAGTAGATTTAAGCACTAATAAAGTTCACAAAGACCAGATCTAACATCCATATACATCATCAAGCACAAAGCATAAACAAATCTATCTATCTATACCAAATCACTTAGCAAGTAAAGACACAAACACATCAACACACTGCATGAAGCAAAGCAACACAACATGTACATGGTTCACCCCCACCCTAGGGCTATGTCCACCAACTCTTCTTCTTTATTATTAGCTTCCTCAATTAGTTACATGCACAGAGACACAAAAACCCTACTTTGCCAAGGACATGAGATCTACGCAGCTCTCTAGATACTCCTTCCCTGCGTTACAACACAAAGCCCTTCATAGTTTCTTACACTGACTTGAACTTAGCTCTGCAAGTTTCATACAGTATGAAAAAATCACTTACAACCCTTTGATCACATAGATCTAGGACTTAGCCATTCATAACTTCTTCCCCCCTCTTACATTGCCTAGACATCTATTTATACTTTACAAAATATGCCTAAACATGGGTAAACCCATGGGTCAACCTTCCCATACTCGTTACATAATCCCAAATCCCAAAAAAGGACCCAAAAAGGGGCCGAGATCCCATGATCTCTGCTTTGTCTTGCGCTCCACCTTCGACAGGATGTCGAAGTCCCAAAATAGTCAAACATGACCAAGAACCCTCAAAACTTGGTCAAGGGCGAACAAGCCCCCAACACTCACCTGTGACTCGTCTCGAGTCACTTTGATGTAGGAAGTTTTGCTTCGAAAGCCTTGATCTTGGATCGAGTTGCTTCGACTTGTTGCTATGCTGTGACCTCTTGTTCAACAAACTCTTTGATGACTACATCGTTCATAGGTCCTTCTAGGCACTGTTCAGCTGTAGTGACGACCTGCTCTAGCTCTGCTCCTTGGCCTTCTACCTCTGTAAAAAATTGATAGGCCTTATTGTGTATGGGTTGGAGTCTCCGAGTTACTTCCATGACTCTGCTCTGAATAACATGAATATGCTGCTGGGCGGTGCATTTCTCTTGAGATCTCTTCATTCTTTCCAAAATTGACAAGAGTTTCAACTGTGCCTGTATCGTTTCAGCTTAATACTTCACCTCTTGGAGATGCGATTTCAGTGCTCTTAATTCTAGAATCTCAGTGAGTCGCTTGTATGTTAGGGAACTGTGATCAGTCAGCTGCTTATATTCCATAGAAAGGGCCTTTAGTCTCTCAACTGCACTCCTGGCAATTGCTTCTCTTTGGTCCTTCACATCCTGTGGGGTCTCGGGAACTGCGTGTAGTTCTAAGTCTGCGATGCGTTGCTATAGCTGCTGGATGACTTCTTCAAGATTCTCTACTTGCTGTGGGACTCGGTCCTCTGTCTTTATTTCTATGACTATCACAGAGTGAAGTGCTCTGTTGACTGCTTCTTTCACTTCAAGTTGCTCTGCGAGCAACTATTCTTTTCCTTGATGTATCTGTAATTTTTCTTCATCAAACTTTGCTTGGAGAGTAAGATTTTCATGTTCTGCAACACTATGTTGCTCTATGAGTACTCCTTGTACTTGCATCAAAGCCTGGGTGGCTTGTTCTATTTCCTCTTGTGCTCGTCGAAGGGGAGATTCGACTATATCAGCTACACAGTGGAGTTGAGCCAGCTCAACTCCCAATTCTGGTTCTCCCGACACAATGGAGACTGCGCGACTGGAATGTAGGGCCTACTATACCCCTCAGAGTTCAGTCTCAATTCAATCATACATATCCTCTTGCTTTGCTTCTTGTTTCTCTACTATTTCCAGTGAAGCATCTTGCAGGGATGCTATGAGGAAGTCGAAGTCATCAGAGGTGAGGACAGTCTGCATCTTGGTCATGGTGGCCTTCGATTTCTTCTAGGAGTAAGGTTTCAGAGGCAAACCTTTCCTCTTCTTTAGGGGATCAACTTCGTCTTCTTGTTTCTGTTCAAATTCTTTGTCATTCAACTCTTCTCCATCACCTCCTTGCTCTGGTGATATGGAAGTAGTCTTCACGGATGCGTTGTCTATTTCTTGGACCTCTTCGGTCTTCTTTGTTCTGCTAGGTATGGGTGTATCCTACGTAGTTTCTCAGCTGTCGATGTCATATATCTCTGGAGGGTCGGCTGGAATAAGGAGGTCCACCGACCATTCCTTAGTGATCTCCTCCAAGTCCTCCTCCATCAGCTTATAGTAGGACTGAAGCTGTTGGTTGTGTTCATCGACGCGTGCTATGATGTAAATAAAATGTCGATCTGTGCTGAACTTCATTAGAGGCCGGAACCGGTGTAGAGCGTTTAGAGTCATGCGAGGCTTAGATTGGATGGCTATCTTCAACTGGTTGTAGTAGGTATGAAAAACAACATTTGACTTCCACTGTTTATTCATATCACTTGAATACCACAATGTACTGAACTTTGCGGCTATGGGTTCAAAAGGCTCGATGTCCGGGAAGGTCGCATCTTCCGAAATCTCCTAGGAAATAAATTATATAAGGATCAAGAGCTAGCTGAAATGAAATTCATATCCTTGATCCTATGCTTCTCTGCAGTCGAGTTCCAACTGGTTCACTAGGTACTTCACCCATTTCATCTGAAGGCCTTTCGTGCACTTCCCTGCGAGGTCGACTACAAAACCGATGACTTGGGTAGGTTGGTTCTTTCTTACTAACTTCCCTGCAATCAGCTGATAGGCAAGGTGCACTGCGCCACTCTGGATAGAAGCTACCTTGTAACCTCATGTTCCCTTCTCAAAATCTCCATAAGTGTCCTTGATTTTCTGTGCTAGAGCATGATCCATGGATTTTCTGGGGTAAAACTCTTATGGATCAGGTCCTTTCATACTCAACCCTGTGATATGATTGATCAATGTCAGATCAACTATTATACGGCGGTTTAGCCACAAATAACCACCATGGTAATAAGACAGTAGCAAATTGACACATGCATTAACCTCCTGGTGTCTTTCGAAGTGGGGAATCTTCATGACATTCAGAAGGGTGGACTGTGCGAGGTCCATAGTCCACTGCTGAGGGACAATCTTTGAGTTTTTCCCTTTAGTTCTAGTCAGGTACTTATGTGGGGCGAGCATGTTATAGACTTTGCGATATTCAAGTTGAAGTCACTAAACTTCAACGCTGCAATCTTATCTTGGTCTACTCGAACAATGCATATGACCTTCGGGATGTATGCAGTGACCAAGGCATACTCAACATCTCTAGGTATGCTGTCTCGATATACTACACTGCTTAGAGGTGGTATGTAGGTGGGTAATATGTTCGGGATCAATTTGGCATTTTCTAGATCCTCCCTGTGCTTGGTTCGCTTTTCATGTGATGGCTTAGATGGTCCGGCTCCTCGAGAAATCGACGGAGAGGCTTGCAGTCCTCTCATCGATGATGCTTGTAAACCTATAGACATCGACATGACTCTTTCAGTCATCAGGTCGATGAGAACTTCTTCAACAAATTGCTCTGCAGTTCTCAGCTCGTCCGACATACACACTCGGGGTTGGAAATCTTCTAGTTCAGAAGGTAACTTAGACACTACAATAGGATAGAGGGCAATAGCACAATGACCATTGTGTAAAGTCAACAAGTTGGCGAGCTCAGTTCCATGTTTAGAAAAAGTGTTCTCGGTGCATGGCGCGACGTGATAAATAGGTAACTCGGCAACAACTCGCTTGCAATGGGTATGAAGCCTTCCTTAACTCCATTCTATCCGTTATGGCGCAATCCAACTTTCTGGTGGTGAATCATTAATTCCTTTCTGCCCATTCAGATGGTCGGTCGTACGGTTATAATGTCTCCAATGGCTATATTGCTTCGCCATGGCGAAGTGCCATGTGACGCTGTTCTGATATCCCGACGATGATCCAATTTTGCAAAGTTTCCTTCTGCGAGGTTCTTTCTGGATATTTTTGCAACTTTTCGATCTTAGCCCTATTCTTACTTAGTTTTCTATCCTTCTTTCCAGTGAGCTTCATCTCGATATTGTTTTTTCCATTCTGATTATTATCTTCTTTTGGCATAGTTACTTCATGTTGTTGAGATTCTTTCCTAGGATTTGAGGATGATCCTTCTTCTTTATTTGGAATAGGTACTTCAATCTTCTGTTGGTCCTCTAGTGTTATTGCAACTTCGACATCCAGGTCTCTGGTGTTAAATAGCTTCGATTTGTTCTTCTGTTCTTTAATCAAGTGTGTGATCCTTCTAGTCATGGATTCTTTTAACTCTTGCTTCTACTGTTCTAACACTTCTTCTTCTTCTTTCCTTCTGGCTTGATCTCTTTCAATCCAAGGGTTTCCTAGTAGCATGGTAAATGGTGCATTGTCCTCAATAAATTTAATAATCTCAAAATCTTCTTCTGTCGAAGTTCTATTGACGGTCATAGGTAGATTGGTAAGTCTTCCACATAGGGTTATCAATTTTCCTCTGAATAATCCCATTCCTCCCATTGAAGGAATCATAGCAGGATTTCCTATAACTTCCCAAGTTCTCTCTGTCATAATATTCACTTGTGTTTACTCATCCAAAACACAGTCAATGTCGAAGTCTCCTATTCTTGCTTCAAGGCATTCTTTTTCTTTGAAGATCTCTAATAATATGACATGTCGGTGGTCCTTCAGGGTTTCTCTCATCTGTAACAATACTTTTTCTGATTCTTTCTGGGGTTCTGCCATAATCTCAGTTTCTAGATCTGCCTTGGGGTTTTCTTGTCTCATGTTCATTTCTTCAAGATTAGCAATCATTCTAGAGCAATCCAATACTTCCTAGTCCATAGATTTGCAACAAAGACAACTAGGTCTTCTTTCAGGGCATTCCTTAGCAATATGCCCCAGTTTTCTGCAATTGTAACAGAGGGTTACTCCTCTCTTTATTTTAAATGATCCCTAGCCTTTCTTGTACTATGCACTAGGATCATGGTAGTCAACCCGCAAAAAATTCTTTCTAGGAGCCTGCATCCATTTGTTAGTCCAAACATTCTCTCTATGCATAGGTATACCATATCTTTCACTAATCTTATCATATCTACTCATATCAAACCTTCTTTCATTTATCAATGCCCTAGTTTTCAAGCTAGGATAAATATTATCAAACATACCTAAATCCATACTTTAGAAACAAAAATTTCCACTTATCTTACTTCTACAGAGCACAAAGCTTTCAAATCTAGAACTTTTCACTATTCTTACCTTTATCAGAGCACAAAGATTCCAGATCTTACCTCTTTTCTTCAGATCAGACTTCTTTTCCTTAGCATAGAGCTTGTCAAACTAAGTAGAGTACTGCACACTAGAGCAATAGATCTACGAACAAATATTTCACAATTTCAGGACGAATCTTTGCACAAAGATTCTTCTTTCTCAGTTCCCAGCAATCACAGTTTCAGGTCATGCCAACAAAACCATTTTTTGGCATAGGGGCATACCCAGGGTTCAATGCTACAACAACGCACCAACAAAAACCTAACTACCGGCCCTTCCAGCAACACCTGCGAAGTAGATGAAGTCTCACCCAAGGTAGAGGCAGGGGTGGTTGCAAGACTCAAATGTCTACAACCTGAGCTGGGACACAGATCTGTGATTCTAGTATTTGACAGAGCACTAAGTAGTAAACCTTCATTAATATTTAACTAATATCTACTTCGCAGATAAAAAAGAGCATCAGATCATTCATTCAGATCTGATGTATCTAAGCACTTAGCATCAAGAAATAGACGAGATCTAGTAAATTTAAGCACTAAGCAAGTACACAGAGACCAAATCTAACATCCATATACATCATCAAGCACAAAGCACAAAGCATAAACATATCTATCTATCTATACCAAAGCACTTAGCAAGTAAAGACACAAACATATCAACACACTGCACGAAGCAAAGCAACACATCATGTACGTGGTTCACCCCCACCCTCGGGCTATGCCCACCAACTCTTCTTCTTTATTATTAGCTTCCTCAATCGGTTACATGCACAGAGCCACAAAAACCCTACTTCACCAAGGACAAGAGATCTACGTAGCTCACTAGATCCTCCTTCCCCGCGTTACAACAAAATCCCTTCACAGTTTCTTACACTGACTTGCACTTAGCTCTGCAAGTTTCATACAGTATGCACGAAGCACTTACAACCCTTTGATCATAAATATCTAGGAATTATCCATTCATAACTTCTTCCCTCCTCTTACATTGCCTAGACATCTACTTATACTTTACAAAATAGGCCTAAACATGGGTAAACCCATGGGTCGACCTTCTCATACCCATTACATAATCCTAAATCCCAAAAAAGGACCCAAAAAGGGGCTGAGATCCCGCGATCTCTACTTCGTCTTGCACTCCACCTTCGACATGCTATCGAAGTCCCAAAATGGTCAAACATGACCAAGAACCCTCAAAACTTGGTCAAGGGCCAACATCTAGTCCACAACTGACTTTCCTGGGAAATATTTGGAATGAAGCACTCTACACCATAGGGAGTTCCCCACAATCATTCTCTAGAGACTTTTTTCGGCTAGAGATAGCGTAAAATCATGAATATCTTTGAGTCCCCATCCTCCCAATTCCTTTGGGGCCATGATGGAGGACCATTTTTCTAGGTGAGTTCCTTTTATGGCACCTTGCCATGTCCATAAGTATCTAACACCGATTTTGTGGATCTTGTTGAGGATAGCCTTTGGAATTACATCTACTAATGCCCAATAGAATGGGATACTTTATATTACCAACTTAAGTAAAATTAGTCTACCCCCATGATACAGTAGCCAATTACCTAGACAAAGTCACATCCTTCTATTTTCTTTATCATGCAAAGCCAATTCAAGATGCGATTTCGATTCTTGTCGTGTTTTAAATAGAAACCAAGATACTTTAGACCTTCATCCATTATTTGGGAGGGAGTGGGAAAAATTATTTGAACCTATATAATATGTTTGCTAGGCCAATTGTGATAAATTGCTAAGGACTTATTGAAATTAATCTCCATTCTAGTTGCACTACTAAAGGAATATAATATCTCTTTAAATATTTGGAGTGCCTCTATAGATCCTTGTAAAAAACAAAAAATGTTGTCAATGAAAAGGATATCACAGATTGATTCCCTCTATGAGATTTGGAAGCCATTGATCCTGCAAAGAGAAATAACCTCCTTGATAAATTTACTTAGAGCATCAGTTATGATAAGAAAGAGGAACAAGGATATGGGATATCCATATAGAAGTCCTCTTGAGGTGCTGAAGAACCTTGATGGAGAAGCATTAGTGAGAACAACAAAGGATGCCAAGTCGATGCAACTCATCATCCAATTGACTACAAGGATGAACATCCCCATCTAGACAATGACTAGTCTTAGAAAACTCCAATCGACCTTGTCATATGCTTTAGAGATATATAGTTTTAGTAAGGTTGTTTTTTCCTTCAATCTGTTAGCTGAGTGGAGAACTTCTTAGGTTAAAATCGTTGCATGATGAATTTGACGATTGATTAAGAAACAAAATTGTTTTTCCCCGATGATATCACTTAACATAGGTTTTATTTCTATTTCTAAGATCTCTGTGATTAATTTATAAATCATGTTGCAACACGAGATAGGCTGATAGTCCCCAATAGACTGACATTCCTATTTATTGGGAATGAGGCCTAAGAAGGTGGAGTTAATAGACCTTAAAAACTTTTCATACCACTGCGATTCCTTCACCATCAATAAGAGGTATTTCTTTATTAGATAAAAAAATCCCATAAAAAATTACACTGTGAAACCATCATGCCCAAGGCTCTTTCCTTTCTTCATGGAGAAACGTGCCAATTGAAGTTCCACTTCTGATACTTTTGTTTCGAGAGCCAGGCTCATTTCCTTATTAAAAACTCTTGGAAATTTCGACACTACATGCATGATTGATTGAATAGAGATTCCTCATGTAGCTTTGAAGAGGTTATGAAAGTAATTAACGCTTAATTCTTCCTTTTCCTCAAAGGAAAGAGCTAGACCATCCTCTTCCTTCTTTATGTCTCATATAGTATTGATATTATTACTTAATTTTGCATATTGGTGAAAATATTTGGTATTATTGTCACCTTCTTTGAGCCATATGACACGACTCTTTAATATCCATTGTTCCTCCTCTTTCTTGAAAAAATAGAGTTTTTTTTCTTCCATAGACTTTAACAACGATAACCATTCTTTGCTCAAGGGGCCTTCATCTATATTTTGATAGAGGGATTTTAACTCACCCTTGACTTCCTGAATCTATCTTTAACTGTGGGCTTTGAATATGGGTATCCAATCTTTGATAGCTCTCTTAATTTTTTTTAATTTATTTGCAAACTATTGCGTCAATGGAGGGGATTCTTCTAGGTCCAATTTTTTCCAAGAGTTTTGGACCAATGCTGGGAAGTCCTCTTCTTCCATCCAAACAGGGTTCAACCCAAGGGGTGAGGGGGGATGATCCAACTATATTTTTATTATTATGCTAATAGGTTTGTGGTCCGAGCCTCAACCCTATTTTATCCGGGAGTAATCTAGAATTTTTTTTCTCAGCAAATCTTCCGACACCAAAAATATATCCAGTCTCTTATCCACTGCGTCCTTTCCATATCTCTGGTTACACTAGGCGGGACGATTTTAATTGGCTCTAGGTCCACCAAGTGAAGCTTGGACAAAAGGGATAGAAAGAAGTCTCTTTGATTATCCACATTTGTAGAATCCCCCCATATTTCCCTACGGGAGAGGGGGAAATTTAAATATCCACCTACTACTAAGAATAGATTGCTGAAGGCTCCAACATAAATCAATTCTTCCTAGAAGGGAATTTGATCAACATAAGGATCGTAAATGTTCAACACATCGAAAGAAAAATATAGATCCTTGAATTTAAATTTAACCGATAAGGCTGATTGAAAGAAAGTAGAAGATAAGGCTTTGCATGATGCCCCCCAACCCACAATTGGACCACTAGACATACCATTCACATCAGAGGCACAAAATTCCCAATGCTTCAACCAAGGCTCTAACAAGATCCTAGATTTTGAGCCCGCACACATCATTTCTTACAGAAAGAGTATGTCTGCGTTAAGGCTCCAAACCAACCACTTGAGCACTAGCATTTTGAGGGATCCCCCCAACCCTCACAGATTTAGAGAAAGAATTATCATTTTAAGTGGGAAGGTCGGTCATTCCCTGCTCTAGAGGACCGAGTTATCACTAATTGTTTTCCTTTCTGAATTTTCAGGACAATCTTCTCCTCGGTTTTAAGAAGGTGGGACTTCCTGCCCACTAGATTGGATACAATAGGATTCGAGGCTAGACCTCCATGAGGCGGTGAGGAAGAACTATTTCTCCCTTTGGAGTGAAGATCATAGAATTTTATTTTTGGAGAGGGAAGGGAAGCCAAGGGAGCTAAGACTTATGATTCGGGTCCAAGGGGAGGAGGAGAAGGGATATAATCTTCAGAGGGATTCCTAGAGGTGGATAGGGGAGCCTAAAGGGGAAAGGAAGCGAGAGAGGGAGGCAGAGACAATGAGGGGAAAAATATGGGGGAAGTGGGAGGGATCGAAGGAGGAGGAGAGGGAGAGTGCGAGGAGAGGGGAGTAGTCATCGTAAAAACCAAATAGGAGGGGAGAAGATTACCTGAAGAAACAAACTCCTATATGCGATATTAGAGCCAAAGGAGAAGATGGCACCACCTGTACTAGGTTGATGAGTTTCTTCTAGATCTAGAATGAAATTCGATCCCACTTGTGCATTTACTTTTTTGAACCAGACCTTTCGGGAAGGAGAGAAAATGGGGATACCTTTTAGCAATGGGCTTGTACATGTTCGATTTCATGGCACCCATAACATATAAATGAGATTTTCCAGTAGTCCACTTTTTGTTTCCATATTTTTTCCTCGTGAACTAGGTCGAGACTCCCTATGAGACCATTATGAACATGAACTTCTATATTTATCCATGCCCATATATGGTCTGGTTTGGAGTTCCACTGAGGTTCAAGGACAATAAAAGTTCCAAGTTTTTTCCCTATCACCTATAGGGCTTCCTTTGTCCGAAAAACCAAGGGGAGTCCGGAAAGTATTTCCCAAATAATTTTGACTGAAACTAGTTCTCTGAAGGGATCAAAACCAGGATTCCACCATTTAATGACTAGGCCCGATGGGCCCCAAGCCCAATTAGAATTTAAGATAGAAACACAATCTTCTTCATCTTTGAAGAAAAAAACCAACCAACCTCAAACTAGAGTGTTAGCACCATGAGTCACCCTTAGAGTGCTAAAAGGGTAAGACCAATACCCATTTGAATATTGGAAAATTGAATGATTAAGTCAGGTTTGTGCTTGGTGGATCAACAAGGATAAATGAGAGAAAAGAGGGAAGAAAATATAATTGTATATCAGTGATATTTCACCATTGGTCCATGGTGTCCTTTAAAAAAATTTAAAACCAGAGGTAATCAAGCCAAATACTGGACAACATATTTTTTGTTATGGAAGGTAGAATAATTAGGAAGCATATATGAATAACAATAAGACCTATCCTAGATCATTTATACATTCATGAGATTGAATATCCATTCAACAGAAATATTTACTGAGAATAATTAGAAAAATTTAAATGAGACAAATGAATCAAAGGAAGATGCAATGAATCCTTCATTATTTTAAGATTCTCTAACTCATGTGCAAGAGATGATCCTCAACTATTGCAACAAATTCAAGTAGAAAGAAAAGTTGATGAGATAAGAAACAAAAGATACACATAATGATAATTTAACTTTTAGGACTCTCTGATTAAAATGCTGCAAAATAAATTTACCCTCAAGCTTACATTACAACTCATCCAACTAAACTGCCCCTAAAATCCCCTCTCGGGTCATGAGACTGAACCCCAAGTCTCGAGCATTTGCATCCTTGAATAACCTTCAATATATAGCCTATATTTCACCCCCACTCTTAGGAATTCAATATCAATTAGTTACATAGGATTTCCCTCATCTTAGGAGTCCATTGCAAATATTACAACATAAAACATAACCAACTCTTAATTTTTAGGGATTGGTTTCTGGCCTAATTAAAACATGCAAATCACATCAAGGCTACATGATTTGATGGTGAAACACTTGTCCCTCTCATCCATTTGATGATTTGGGGAGGTTCATTCCATCTGGAAATCAGATGAGCAATGATCTTGGTTGACTGTGCATTTTTACAATGTGTTTGGTGAATGTTCAATGTGAAATCATAGCTTCAAAACTTTTGTAGAGAATTTGAGTTTATTGAAGTTCATTGGCACTACGAAACTGTCAAAATTGTGTAAGATTTTAAAATTTGAACCAATAGTATTCCATCCTTATTGATGCTGACTGGACTGCCATAATGTGTTTAATTTTAACCTCATATTGGTTAGCTACTCATGCAAAACTATTTTTAGACTTGGCCATTGCTCCGTATTTTGTCAATGCTTTGTTTTCCTAATACCGCTTAGTTTTTATTTTTTGTTTAATTTTCTCTTCTAATATTTGTTTTTTGTGTAGATTATTCAAGCTAACCTTGAGGATATACCCTTTGATAATAAAACCAAGTTAACACCTTCAAAAACTTATGCTGACACAAAATTGATGAGAGCTCCAGTGATGTATTAGAAGACCAGATGCTCAACTAGATGCTCAGAGATAGACATACATAACACAACTATAGAACTATTTCCATAAGCCATATCTGTCTTTTGATAGCAAGTTGAATCATTCTAGCCTTCTAAAACACCCTAGTACTATAGTATGAGTTTCTTATGTTATCATAAAGGGACCTGAAAACTCTAATGTCTCCATGACCTTTGTAACATCCATTTTTGTTGTAATACCTGTGTGTAGTAGTTGCATTTGATGTAGAATTAGATACCAATAGGTATCCAAAAGTGACAAAGAAGACATGTCTAAATATATCCATACCAAAATATCTCAGCCCCACTCAATGACTTTGATGCTCTTGATCACTTTTTTCCACTGCACACTTCTGGACAATACCATACCCCTTATGGTAAATGAGCTTTGGAAATACCAACACATTCAAAATGATACACATAATGTTGGATTACTGAGAGGGGGGGGGGAGTGTGAATTAGTAATAGCATAATTATAATCCTTTTTCTTCAAATGTTATATCAATGTAGAATTATTATCCAATAATGAGCAGTAAGAAATAAACAATCACACA
>SNQJ01S0111747.1:0-11588 GCA_010110895.2 Picea sitchensis | reverse complement strand
ATCACACACATACATAGTACACTAGTGTTTTACATGGAAACCCAAATCGGGAGAAAACCACATAATGCTTTTTCTTATATGTGTTGAAGAATTACATTCATTGGAAGCACCAACTTCCTTTGTTTTCCAGCTGCAACTGGAAGGAGGCTCGAATCCCTTAGTTTCTCAGGCTACAACCTGAGGGAAGATCCAACTCCCCAATTCTCTAGCTACAACTAGAAGGAAGCTACAACCCCCAATGTTCTCTGGCTACAACCGGAAGGTGGCTACATCCACCTATCCTTGCCTTGTCCTGCCACCCTGAAGTAGAAGTAGAATGATGGAACCACTGTCACACTATCACTGTGAGATATACTGCTGTAAACCTGTACCAATAAATCTGAACCATGTATCAACCTGTACCATAAACAAGTACATCAACCATGCATCAACCTGTTGATCTGAAAATAGAAGGCTGACTTGTTATGCTATGCAAGCACCCTCTACCTCATTAAATTAAACCTTAACAGGACCTTGCTTCATGTGTTAAAATATGCAAGACTGGTTTATGTGTTAAGTTCTTGCTTCTTCTTCTCAATGTGTATGTGTGAAGAAATGTTCTTTTAAAAGATTTATCATGTGTTATAAATTAATACACAGCCATAAAAAGTGCAGCAAATAACACAGTAAACTCACAAGAACAACAAGATGATAAAGGAGTTCACCCCTCTCTGGGCTACATCTCCTTGAGCCTCCTTCAATGGACTTGGCTCTTTGGGATTAGTTTGTCAAATGCTCTTTACAAGCTGCTTCTCAACTCCAATGGATTTACAGACTGAACCATTGGGTTCAGAATACATAAAAACCCAAAAAATGACTGTTAAAACTCTGCAAATGGACAATGGCTCATCCAACAATGACCTCTTCTACATGTGACCTCCAAGCTTCCCTGAGCTTGAATGAGGAAAAAATACCTGTAAAAGTCCTCCAATGGATCTGAAACCTATCCCAAAATGTTCAGAGAATAATAAACAGTCAGAAATGACTATTCAGTCTCCAAAAATGGATATGTGCTCATCTGAGCAATGCCTCAAACAATGAGGGCTTTTAGCTTCATGGAGCTTCCTCAAGCTTCAAATGTGAAAAAACTGCAAAAGGGCTCTTCAAATGCCTATGAAAATGGTTCCAATGGACTCAGAACGTCCAAAAACCCCTAGCTGGGCTTTTACAGCTCCTCATTTGGTCAAAAACTCATCAAGTTATGCTTGCCGCCATTTTTCCCCCTTCAAGCTCTGCAACCTGTTCGCCATTCTGCACCCCTGGAAGACTGACTTGGCTCCAAGCGTTTTCCCGTGCAAAAACCTAGCACCCACGCGTGTTCCCGAAAATGGTGCAAAATGTCGATCCGTTAACGGAAAACAAGCCCCCCGAAACGGAGGTGTTGGGCGCATGGGGGCCATATGGCCACGTCCCAGCGCATAAAGGGCTACCTGTTCCCTGGTTGAATGAGAACTTGCCAAGTGGCGGGATATTCCAACTGTTTGTTTTAAACCACAAAGAAAAAACCAAACGCGCCATATACAAATGTGGGTCAATTGCAATAGTCATAATACAACCACAGGTTGTTATATTTGCGCGCTTTTACCATTGCAACGGTCACATATAATAGTGATATAACCGTGGTTTAAACTTAATACCTCCCACGCCATTTATAAAATGGTCACATGGTTTGACATGTAGTGTAACCGCGTGGTTATAAATTGAAATACCCCGCGCGCCAAAAACCAATAGGTTTGGTCATGTGACGTAACAATGTGACCGGGGGCTGTGTAATAAAACGCGCCCATTCCAAAACCTATTCCCGCGCGATATAATATGCATGTAATGGTCACATGATAATTGAAATATAACCGTGGGCAAAATGTTAAACCCCCGCACGCGTTTAAACGTATGGCCATGTGCCAAGCAGTGGAACCGTGTGCATTGCAGGAGGTCCCGGGGTCGAACCCCGCGGACCCATAACCTTTTATATGTATCAATGTGAACCAACAGATGGGGGAGACGTGGTGCCCATGCATTGGGCCACATGTCTCCTTTTTATTTGCCATTAAAACGGACACGTGTCAACATTCCATTCGTCCACGTCAACCAATGAAAATGCGCCAACGAACAACCAACCGGTATGCGACACGTCATCAAACTTCCATGTATGCTGTACGGTCGCCACGTCATCCCGACCACGTAAGATGCTGACGTCAGCAGGTGCCACATGTCACCCTTCCAGTGGTGACACGTGTCACTTCCAGATTGGTCAAACCATATGCCGAAAATGCCAAAAATGCATGACACGTGTCACGCCCAAGAGCTGCCACGTGTTCTGTACGGTCCTGCCACGTCACTGTACGGCCACCACGTCATATGTACGGTCTGCCACGTCAGCTGTACGGCCTGCCCAGTCAGCATCAAAATTTTGCCTGTTTGGCCCGACGAACAGATCGCGATAACTTCTCCATACGGACTCCGTTTGCGAAAATAAATATACCGCCGGAATCAGGAGAACGAGACGGACACAATGGCACTGTTTTCGTCGCATTTCGAGCACTTTGAAAATTGAGCAAATTTTAGACCCCTGGTCCAGATTCTGATCACGCCTTCCCACTGAAAGGCTTTTGGACCCACAAAAGCTTACAATCATCGATCTGAGCTTCAATACTCTTCTTCTTTCAAGTTATATCAACATATTCTACTTGAAAAGACTTTTCGACAATCACCTGGGTACTTTGACATGTCTTGCACTGCAACTAGCTATGTCCCTCAACCACTGCTCTCTGGCTGCTGCTGACCCACTGTTCTCGCTGTGCTTGGAAGACTGCCAGCCTTCCCATTGAGAATCAAGTCCCTCATGTGAACTTCTTTGGCGTCAACAATCCGCTCTCCAATGGCTGTAAAACTTACCTGCGACATCTTGTCACAAGCCAAGAAAACCATCAATCTTGAAAATAAATTGACACAAGACTGAAAATAATGACAGCAAAGTCTTTTTGCTCTTCAAGCAACTGTCGCATCTTGTGCTTCATCAAAGCACATGGTGTTTTCCTCCATCTCAATGTACTCAAAATTGACTTACAAGACAACAACACCATCGACTAAACATAAGTCGAGAAACATGTGAAACATGTCGACCTTCCAAAATGACAAGTCTAAAATCATGATAAACAATCATGTTACAAACATGAATCAATCATGATGAACTATCATCAAGTTCATTGTTTATGCACTCACAAAACCATATGCATGTGCATAGTTCTTCAACTCTCCTTCCTGTAGAAACATAGGTACTCAACCCAAGACATGTGAGTACTACCACTCTCTTTCCTGTAGAAACATAGGTACTCAACCCAAGACATGTGAGTACTAATGAGCTGAATATGAAAAATGTAAATGGCTGTAACAAAATGGACAACATACCCCTCTTTTGCATGTTCTTGAATGAGGAGGTATAACACAAGTATGCTTTCAAAAATGAATGCCTACACAAGAAAACTTGCATCTTGCAATCTATGGTAACTGTTGCCACTTGACAAACTTCAACAAAATGAAATAGCTAAGGCTGAAATGTACATCTATACAGAAAAATGCAAGCCTTACTTACGCAAGAAATCAATCCATTTTTACCAAGCCAACCCAATGGCTTAACCTTTCCGTTGAAAGTGGTCTTCAGAATCATCCTGACTCACATCAATGATGAATCTCCTCTTCCATTCTTGTCAATCTTTCACCCAACTGCTTCTTGTGCCGTGTGGATGAGAGGTTGGATGTACTGTCCAACATCGGTCATTGAGATGACCCCTCTTCCTCGACAATGACTGCAAATCTTTGCATTTTCTCTTCATGTTGCCTTTGTTTGGAAAGTTTCCTGAAATGGACTTTCTCTTCCAACATTTTGGAAACATGATGGTTATAGAAACCACAATATGTGCATGGTCTTTTTCCATTGTTACATGTAGATTTACCATGCTTAACATGTAATCGGGGTGCTAACTGAGTTATAGGCAGGATTCATACCTTGAACATTCAATTCCTACCGCTTTGAGGAGGTGAATCGAAGAGTTACAAGCTCTCCTCTGAAGACCAACAAATATCTCTTGTCCTCATGGCTGTCACAACTCCTTTGCTTCACACATTTGCATTTATCTTGAACACAAGTTATGCATGCTGAAGAGTTTGAACTTCCAACAAAAAGTTCTTGAACTTTCACCTGAAAACCTTCTTGAGGAGGTGAACTTGAAACAAAAATTGTGCTTGAAACTTTTCATTAGTTTCCTCAACCTTTGAATTTGTTTCATTAATTCTTCTGTTCAAGACCACAATATTTATGTCTCTCAACAACAATAGGCTCAACAATGCATTGTGCATGCTTGCCTAACCCCTTTACCTTCATAGCCCATTTTAACAATAACTTGGACCCAAATTCCTCTCAAGATGAATTCTTTAGTGTGATTTTCAAAAACACCAAAGCATTCTTCTTGAGAGGAATTTGAAGACAAACTGACATTACATACCTCATGGTCATGCATGTACTTGTATGGTTTTCTTTGGTTTCATGGAGTTGATTCTCCATCTCCGTAACCTTGCAAGAAGTTGGTCTTCTCCTCCTTCATGGCCATCAACCGCTCTTCAAAGGCAATGCTCTCCCTGCCTTTCCACAACTCTTGTACCATATCCTCATGGTTAGCAATGCATTAAACATTTCTTTTGTCAAAGAACTTAGATTTGGAAGATGTAGGAGAACTATCAATGTTTGAGGCTTCCTCCATACTTGCAAGATTTCACTTCAACACAAAACTTGCACAAATACCAACAGCTAAAACTCTTCAAGCTTATCATTATAAATACAATATGTAAACCATGCTCGATACCATTTGATCTGAAAATAGAAGGTCGACTTGTTATGCTATCCAAGCACCTCTACCTCATTAAATTAAACCTTTACAGGACTTTGTTTCATGTGTTAAAATATGCAAGACTGGTTTATGTGTTAAGTTCTTGCTTCTTTCAATGTAAAGTGTGAAGAAATGTTCTTTAAAAAGATTTATCATGTGTTATAAATTAATACACAACCATGTGCGGCAAAGCAAATAACACAGTAAACTCACAAGAACAACAAGATGATAAAGGAGTTCATCCTCTCTGGGCTACATCTCCTTGAGCCTCCTTCAATGACTTGGCTCTTTTAGATTAGTTTGTCAAATGCTCTTTACAAGCTGCTGCTCAACCCAATGGATTTGCTGTGACTGTACCATTGGGTTCGTAATACATAAAACCCCAAAATGACTCATGTTAAAACTCAAATGGACAATGGCTCATCCAACAATGACCTCTTCTACATGTGACATCCAAGCTTCCCAAAATGAGCTTGAATGAGGCAAAATACCTGTAAAAGTCCTCCAATGGATCTGAAACCTATCCCAAAAATGTTTAGAGCATAATAAATATCTGCAATGAATTATTCAGTCTCACAAAATGGATATGTGCTCATCTGAGCAATGCCCCTCAAACAATGAGGGCTTTAGGCTTCATGGAGCTTCCTCAAGCTCAAATGTGAAAAACCTACAAAAGGGCTTTTCAAATGCCTGTGAAAATGGTTCCAATGGACTCAGAACGTCCAAAACCCTAGCTGGGCTTTTACAACACCTAATTTGGTCAAAAACTCAAAAAGATATGGCCTCTGCCATTTTTCCTCCTTCAAGCTTCTCAAGAACTCGCTCGCCATTCTGCACCCCTGGAAGACTGACTTGGCTCCAAGCGTTTTCCCGTGCAAAACTCAGCACCCACGCGTGTTCTCGAAATTGGTGCAATCTGTCGATCCGTTAACGGAAAACAAGCCCCCCGAAACGGAGGTGTTGGGCGCATGGGAGGCTATATGGCCACGTCCCAGCGCAAAGTTAGGCACCTATTTGTGGGTTTTAAACTGGACTTGCCATGTGGCAGGATATTCCAACCGTTTGTTTTAAACCACAAAGAAAAAACCAAACGCGCCATATACAAATGTGGGTCAATTGCAATAGTCATAATACAACCACAGGTTGTTATATTTGCGCGCTTTTACCATTGCAACGGTCACATATAATAGTGATATAACCGTGGTTTAAACTTAATACCTCCCACGCCATTTATAAAATGGTCACATGGTTTGACATGTAGTGTAACCGCGTGGTTATAAATTGAAATACCCCGCGCGCCAAAAACCAATAGGTTTGGTCATGTGACGTAACAATGTGACCGGGGGCTGTGTAATAAAACGCGCCCATTCCAAAACCTATTCCCGCGCGATATAATATGCATGTAATGGTCACATGATAATTGAAATATAACCGTGGGCAAAATGTTAAACCCTCGCGCGCGTTTAAACGTATGGCCATGTGCCAAGCAGTGGAACCGTGTGCATTGCAGGAGGTCCCGGGGTCGAACCCTGCGGACTCTCCAAAAACTTTTACACACAACCATATAAACTAGTGAAATAGTGACACGTGGCGTCAAATGGTTGGGCCACGTGTCCGAACTTTATTGGTTGCAAATGACACGTGTCAACATTCCATTCGTCCACGTCAACCAATGAAAATGCGCCAACGAACAACCAACCAGTATGCGACACGTCATCAAACTGCCACGTATGCTGTACGGTCGACACGTCATCTCGACCACGTAAGATGCTGACGTCAGCATGTGCCACATGTCACCTTCCGCTGGTACCAGATTGGTTACCAAACCATATGCCGAAAATGTTAAATGCATGACACGTGTCACGCCCAAGAGCTGCCACATGTCCTGTAGGGTCCTGCCACGTCACTGTAATGGTCACCACGCTGTACCGTATCGGCTCACATTGTCACCAGATGGCCTGCCCAACAAGATCAAAATTTTTGTTTGGCTCGGCGAACAGATTTTGATAACTTCTCCATACGGACTCCGTTTGTGAAAATAAATATACCACCGGAATCAGGAGAACGAGATGGATGCAATGGCACTGTTTTCGTCGCATCTGAGCACTTTGAAAATTGAGCAATTTTAGACCGGGTCTCGCATTCTAATCAACTTGCACTTCAACCTGTAATCAACCTTGTGGGCCTATAAAATAAGTGCATCAACTATGCACCAACCTGTAATCAACCTGTACCATAAACAAGTAATTCAACCATGTACCCGCATGTACCAATTCATTTGTCAACTACTCATCAACTATGACTCATCACTATGTACCAACATCATCAACTATACACCCTATGTATGTGCTTCTAACTCATCAACTACTTGTCTCAACCATGTACTCAACATGTACCACAACCAAAACTCTCATCAATTTTCATCATCCAAATTGTTTTGTGGTGCCTGTAATAGACCTGATGTATATGATCACATTCCTGAAACCTTCCTAACTTTTGAAAACAAGAGACTAGTATTTTCTATCAAACTTTTCTTTAGTCTCACATGCCTAGTTTTGGATTAGTCAACAAATCCTAACTTAAGCAATCATAACTTTGAACCTATAATGTATAAAGATATAAAATTGACACACAATGTTCTTCAGTGTTTTTTTGTAAATTCCTCCAAGTGTCACTACTTGAACCTCTCAAAAGGAGTTATAGAAAATGGCATACCTTTCTCAATTCTGGCTTATTCTAGAGAGCGCTCCTTGTAGAGTGTGCCCCACACAAAATATTTGGATGAATTGATCTAAAACTATTACACCACATACTACAGACTGTGAGTCTAACCAACAAATTTAGTCTCACTAAATTTGGATCTGTTATGAAGAAGTTAAGACGCTTTTACCCGAAACACCCCATTTTGACTAGTTTCAGGACACAAACCCTATTTTCCACGGAGGTAACTCCCAAAACACAACGACCCAAGATGAATTTTTAACCAAATAATTTTGGATATGTTTTCACTTGCATAGCAATTTCAGACCGTGAAATTGCTATTATAAAAAGTTGTAGATAAAATGGTGAGATGACCCCAGAAATAACATACCTTAGAAAGCACCATCAAAAATAATTTATCCTTCCTTGCATTTTTACCTCTTTTCACTTTCCTCAGAATTTCCGTTTTAGATATCATTTTGGTTACCTCAGACACCTATAGATATCCAATATTCTCATGTTTATTCAAATGAGAGAGCCTCGCCTCCTATTTTATACTCTCCAAGTAGCTCCCTTTAAAACATCTCTAGGTCACTTGGTCCACTTTCCTTATTTGTGTTGGTCCACTTCTAATTCTCCACTAAATTTATTATTGAAATAACAATTTTGTATTCACTTTGAATTATAATACACTCATCACTTCACTCTTTATTATTTACCTTTTAAAATATCTTAAACCACTTTGACTACTTTGACCTTTTGGGGCTTCTAGATGACATATGAGGGTCCTCCAACTTTCTGCGGGCCATAACTCAAACCGTGAGGAGTTATGTGACGTTATACATACCACCATAAATGGCTAACATGTACTATCCATATAGAATAATATTATTTTAGTAATATATCATAACTCATACTGTTACCCATCAAACAACCTTTAACCATTACCTAAACCCTGGGTCTCCAACTTCTCATGGCCACAACTTCTAACTGCAGGAATTATGCGACATTCCACATAACAATCGGAAATGACACAGCTACCACTGATATTTTCCCCAACAAGTTCACTTTCCTTCATCTCATTATTCCACAATTAAGCATGTTCTCTTACTCCACCAAGCTGCCTTCCCATGAGGGCTTCACCACAAGGGGACCACTTTGAGTTCATCCATATTTACTTCTTATCAACCATGGAAACAATAATGAGTCATATTTTATATCAAACACATGGGTCCATTACCCAAACCTTTGTATAGTTAAGATTTCTTCAAGGGTTGACATCAATGCAACCAACCTTTAATCACCAATCTCCCCTTTGGCATTGATGTCAACATCTGATGTAATACTGAAATCATATCACCTATGATCTCTATAACCATGCCTTTTTCCTATGTATCTGATAAATTTGTTCCCCCTGAACCATCTCCTCTTCCTCTCTGATAATCTGCTCTCCCTTGAACCATGCCTTTGTCCTTCACATCTAATAAATTTCTCCCCTTTGTCATCAATGGCAAAGGTATTCTTCCATCCAGGGTTGCTCCCCTAATGCACTGTCTCATGGTGCTTCCTCATGTACATCTAAGACATATAATATAAGCATTCAAAAACATTCATTTTGAGTAGAAATAACTCCAAGTCTTTGGAAGATATTCAAAGGCTCTGGAAGTGGTTTTGTAAAGATGTCTCACTTGTTCTTTGTGCTCACATACCAACTCTGATGTTCTTTCTGCAACTCCGTTCCCCGTGAGATAGTGGTATTTGATTGGAATGTGCTTTATTCCTTGGAGTGCATCACCAGGTTTTTGAGATATTGATGTAATTTGTATTATCACAATATATTGAATAGGCTCCACTATAATTTTCAACCTCGTATTTCTGTCAAAGTTTTGTTTCATCAAAAGAACCTATGTCAAACATGATGTTGTTGTAATGTACTTTGCCTCGACTATATATAGAGATATCGATGATTGTTTCTTGTTTAGCCATGATACCAAACACTCACCTAAGTGGAACGCTACTCCACTGGTGATTCATCAATCATCAATACAACCTCTTAACTGTGACCGGTAGGCAATAAGTGATAGATATTTTCTTTGGATACCATAATCCAAACTCTTCGTTCCCTTTGAGATATCTGAAGATCCTCCTCACTGCTAATACATATGATTCCTTTGGTGTTGTTTTTGAAATCATGCCACCTATCCAACTACCTGCTTTACATCTAGTCTGGATGCCGCCATATAGTAGGTCGCCAATCATTGACCTATATTGCCCTCCTCGATCTAGACTTTGCATCATCATCTTGCTCAACTTACAACTGGTTTGCATGGAGTGATAACTGGTTTGCAATCTTTCATTCCGAACCTCTTTAGCATTTCTTTGATATACTTGGTTTGAAAAATAAAATTCCTTGGTTTCTTCGACGTATATGAAGTCTCGAAGAAGGATAAGCCCAAGTAACGACATTTCAAATTCATTCTTGCATGTCTTTTGCAAATTTCTGCTTAACTTGTCATCATCACTACCAAAATAATATCATCAACATAAACTCAATTAATAAAATATTACCTTGACTTTACCTCCTACGTAGAGGTTATTCCTACTTCCTTTTCTAAACCCTGAAATAGATACTTATCCAAATTGAGTACCATGTTCTAGAGCCTATTTTAGACCATAAGGCCTTCTTTTAATTTACACACACATAGTCTATTATGTTCTCTTGACAACTGAAATCCTTCTTATTGTTCAATGTAGACTCTTCTTCAAGTTCTATCCAGAAAAGATAATTTTATGCCCATATGATATACTTTAACATTCTTGAGCATGCATAAGCTAAAAAGTAAAATGGATTGCTTCCATTCCTGCAACTAAAATGCCTCAAAGTCGGTTCCTTCAATCTATGCATATCCTTTTACATACCAATCTAGCTTTGTTCCTTTGTAACTTGTCCATCTTCATTCAATTTATTCTGAAACCCATTTTGTGTCGATCACATTCTTATTCTTTGGTCTTGGAACCAACTTCCAAGTGTCATTTTTCTCATTTGATCTAATTTTCATCCATGGCCTTATTCCAAAATTCATCCTTGTTGGTTTTTCAAAACAATTTAATTCAATTGTAGATAAGAGTGCTAGGTGTGTTTGTTCTTGTGAACAGATTTTTCTTCTATTCAGTCTCAACTCCCCAAGATCTTTGTTTCTAATAACTGATCCTAAGGATGATTCTTCCTGCACTCATTTGCTAGGTGCCTTTGAAGATACTTTTTGAACTTTCTCTCTACTCTACATGCTCTGATTTTCTTCATCTTCATCTTCCTCTTCCTCTTCTTTTTCATCTTCTTCTTCAAAAAAATTGTTCCATTGATTTGTTTTCTTCTTTCTTGACTGGTCCACTGCTGTTTCATCAATTGTTACGTTGATGCTTTCCACAACTTTGTTTAATCTTAGATTGTAACACTTGTATTCTTTCTTTGTACTTGAGTAACCAACAAGTATTCCTTTGTCCACACGATAGTCAAACTTTCCCATTCTATCATCTTCTCTTTTGATGTAGCATTTGCTTCCAAAAACTCTGAAGTGCTTCACAGTTGCTGGTCTTCCTTTCCATAGCTCATAGGGAGTTTTATCAGTGTTGTTTATGAGCATTACTCTATTTTGAATGTGAACTTCTATATGCACTGCCTATGTCCAAAAAATATCTTTCAACTTTGAATTCATTATCATTGTTCGAGCCATTTCTTGTACTGTCCTATTCTTTCTTTCAACAACTCCATTCTGTTGAGGTGTCCTAGAGACGGAGAATTGCCCTTTTATTCCATGATTGCTATAGTAGTCCATAAATTCCTTTGAGGTGAATTCTCCTCCATTATCTAATCTTAAGCATTTGATTCTTGAATCCATCTCATTTTCAACCATTTCCTTGTAGATCTTGAAATTTTCAAAAGCTTCTGATTTGTTCTTGAGAAAG
>SNQJ01S0111746.1:0-28748 GCA_010110895.2 Picea sitchensis | reverse complement strand
CGGTACAAAATTCCTCAACACAAACTTGAAAGGAAATGCTACATTATGGTGGGATTTTGAGCAACTAGCAAATCCATAAGAGTAAAGACCAAAGTAGAATGGTTGTGAAATTTTGAGACAAATACCTAGTTCGAGATTAAAAACATACATTATTTAAGCAATTGTAGAACCTTAAACACAAAGATCAAAGCGTACTAGTGTACAACGAGGAATTCTATAAAATTTCAATATGTATAGAACGTGAAGAAGATGAAGACCAATGAGGTTCAAGGTATGGGAATAGTTTTAATTTTGCGATTCAAAACGAAATAAGTTTGCATAAGATGCAGTACGTTGAAGAGGCATACTAATTAGCATTGAAGGTATAAAGGAGAAGCTAGCATGAAAGGACAATAGAAAAAATTTGGCAGACAAAGAAGTAGTTGCACTGGTATAGGGCGCAATTCCATAGAAAAGGTGGAAGATTAACACAACAAAATAAATAAGACAGATGAGAATAGTTCACAAGGTAGAGGTTGTGGAGTTTTAGAGGACAAGGAAAAGGCTCCAGTAAGATGTAGAGATGAAGGACACAAGTCATTTGAGTGTCCACAAGAATAAAGTGCACAGGGAAGTGAACCAAGAACTCAATTTGTGCAAGGAGAGGCATAGAAGCTTCGTGACGTGTAAGAGAATGTTCTCCCTAGAAAAGCAACAACAAGCGCTGAAAGAGGATGATCGATCCCTGAGAAAGGATATCTTCAAAACCAACTGTGATTATGGAGGTAATGTTGCAAGGTCATTATTGATTCAAGTAGCACAAAAATATCGTCATAGTGGAGATGGTAGAGAAACTAAGCTTAGCATGACAAAATCACCCACACCCATATAGGTTATTTTGGTTTCAATGTGGGTATGAGGAGATGGTGACTAACCAAGTAAGGTGTTGTTTAACATCAATAAATATGAGGATGACATTTTGTGCAATGTCATTCCCATGGGCGCTTTCCATTTGTTGTTGGGAAGACCATGAAAATATGTTAGATGTGTAGTGTGTGATGGAAAGAATGCCTACATCATCACCAAGGATGGAAGACTATTCTTATTGTCATTGGTGAAAGATGAAGAACCCAGAGTGGTGTTGCTATTATTAGATAAGAAACTATTGAGCACAATGAAAGAAATGGAATGTTATGTTATTATGCCCCAAAAAGTTGCAACACACGATGAGATAGTAAAGCATACCAAGGAAGAGAATTGAGATTCTTACAAAAGTGAAGAAATTGTTGGAAGAGTATAGCAACATAGCACGCAACAAAATACCAGATGGTTTACCACTAAAGAGGAAGATTGCACATGAGATTGACTCAACTCTAGGCATGAGATTGTTGAATCGAGTGATGCACAGGATGAGTCCATTGGAAAGTGCAAAATTGAACGGACAGGTAGGTGAGATGTTGAAGGGCTTGATCGCGGAAAGTATGGGGCCATGCACAAAACCAGCATTGATAATGTCAAAGAAGGATGGACAAAGGAGGATGTGCACATACTATAGACTCCAGAGCACTAAACAAGATCACAATCAAGTACAGGTTCCCTTCACTGAGAATGGACTATCTAATGGACAGTTCAAGTGGTGCCAGATATTTCATTAATAAGGATCATCGAATCAAGATCAATGAAGGAGACACGCAGAAGACTACATTCAAGACCAAAGATTGTTTGTAAGAGTGGTGGTTATGCCTTTTGGATTGACCAACAGATTAAGTACATTAATGAGATTTATGACAAAGGTATTACAAATGTATATTGGTAAGATTGTGGTTGTTTATTTGGATGACATTCTAATATTTAGTAGGAGCATATTAGAGCACATAGCATATGAGGATGATGTTTGAAACACTAAAAAAGGATCAATTGCACATAAACTTGATGAAGTATGAATCCTTAAAGGAGGCACTGATATAGCTTGGGTTTGTGTTGTCCAAGGATAGATTGTGCATGTTGCCATTTATTGGAATGGCCTACACCTTGCAACATCACAAAAGTGAGAAGTTTTCATGGTATAGCTAAATTTATAGGAAGTTCATCAAAGGATTCAATGGTCTATGCACATGAATAACAAAATGTATGAAGGCAAGAGGATTCTGATAAAGTGTGCAAACACAACAAAGCTTTGATATGTTGAAGCAAAAGATCATAAAGGCATATGTGTTAGCATTATCAAATTTCAACAAGATTTTGCATGTGGATTATGATGCAAGCATGGAAGCTATTGGCACTGTTATCCACCCAATTACACTAGGATGGACTTGCAGTTGAACCGCCAAAGATTGAACAATCACTTGCTCAAAATTCAAAGTTCAGAGCTTCAGCCGGCCATTATGGCCCTTTTTAAACTTTTTTTACTACATTTCCATACCCTACGGGGAATTGTAATAAGAGGTGTAGCATGATGAATTTTGTAAAAGGTTTAGGCTCTTAAGACTTAGACATGAGTTGTTAATCTAGAGTGTTTTTTTTACTTGTTAATTATATTATGTTGTCCAAGCAATTTATAATTTCCGAGTTTTTTCACTCAATTCCTCCAAAGTTGGAGTATATACTCATGGTTAGGCCTTAGCATGGTCATTTAAGCCTAGTCTCTAATGTATATTACCATGCTAAACATCCTCCTAGAGTTTCATGGAAATGTGCTAAGTCCCCTTAGGTTTTTTAAAGTTTTCTGTAAAAATAAAATTTCCCGCAAAAACAGGATATTTTAATTGTAAATAATTCCTAAGTTAAATAAGTGGTACTAGGAGGCATCATATGCCTTGGGGGTATTCTTTTTTAGACTAGGAATACCCACTTTACTTAAGTACCCACTTTGTGAGTGAAATTAGTGATTTTTAATCACTTAAAATCAATTTTACTCACTTTTGGTCAATAAAAGACAAATAAAATCAGAAAAATCAGCAAATGCTATTTTTTGGGAAACATGTCGAGGACATGTTTTGAGTTAACTCACCCTCTTTAGAGTTGAATAAGGCAATGTGGCACTCAAGGAGAAGTTAGAAGAGAGTTAGTTGGATTTTCTCTTGAGTTATGTGGAGATTCTCTTGGGAGGTGCGCCCCTCTTGGGAGAGGTGGTGCATTCTTGAGGAGGGTGTCCACCTCTTGAGAGGTGGTGCCCTCCCTCTTGTTCTTGAGCTTCACACTTGGCATTGTTTGGGGAGTTAGGAGAGGTGGAAACCCATTGTTCACACTTGTCAGGAGGGGCCTACCACTCAAATTAGTTATGAGGATTAACTCTCACGTGAGTAAAGGGGGCGTAAGCTTTAGAGGGGGTCATAAAATTAAAAATTAAATAAATGAGTGGGTAAAGGGTTAGGATGGGTTAGGTGGGGCCCCTCTCGTTAACTTCACACTTTACTTCACCTTATTTGACTCATTATTACAAAATTGACATTTGCCCATGTCCTAGGTTTGGCAATTAAAATCGTTGTTTTCTGAAAAAACTCCTAAGTGGACAAAAAACCTAGCAAAACTCGTCCGACTGAGTTGAAACTTGGTCCACGGGTTTAGGGGGTCTCATTATCTTTCTTTTGAGTACAAATACCCCTATCAAAAATCTCGGAACCTAAGTTTTACATTAATTACCCAAAATTAATTAATTAATTCCCAACTTTTTAAAAACACCTAGCTAGACTTGACGGAATTCCGCGAAATTTTGCATGTTGTCTTACATAGTCATTTACAACATTCCTAAACACTAGCTACCTAGGAATGACTTCATTAGAACGCCTTTCACCACTTTGGAGGATTTATTGGGTGGGAGTGAAAAACTCAAGGGAGATTAACCCGGCTGGTTAGGCCATAGTGGGAGAGAAAAACTCAAAGGAGATTAACCCTACCGTTGAAGCACACAATCTCCGAGGATAAAACACTCGAAAGGAACCTCCAATGAAGAAACCCTAAGGCAACCAACCTAACATGATCCATGTAGACCTATTACAATATTAACCCACGCCAGGGTGCGAACTGCTTTACAAAACTGCGGTGCTAGAGCAAAAATTGCCCTCAGAGAACCAAAAGTCTTCAACTTATTTGCATCCCATGATGCATATCTTCATGGTGCATGGAGATGACCCCTAGTTGAAGAGGCGGTCAACAAAACTTTCATAGCCCAAAGTTGGCTTCCATCCAACATTCTTTCTCCCTTATATCATTTTTTCTCTAAAATCTATTTGGGTTATTAGTTGTTTACTTTATCTTAGATCTATATCAGATTTCAAAATCCTTTTATCTAAGTTAGTAAGTGAAATTAAAAGTTAGAACTAGATTTCTTTTTCATTTCATCATCTTAAGCTAGATCTAGCGCAAGCAACATCATTTTTGGCAAGTAAGTTACTTCGAAATTTTTAGAGGTTAAAAGTTGACTTATTTTAAAGATCTTTTAATTCCATATTTGGCAATTAGATGTCTTTAGTTTGCTGTTTTAAAATGTTAAACAAAGATCCTCAGAAGACAAGCTTTTTAGCTTGCTCTTCTTAGCGTTCCTTTTGCAATTTTTTTCACTAGTTTTATTTGGTCAGTTTTTGGGTTTACATCAAGTATCGCTCACTTTGTAGTTTAGGTCAAATGGCTAAAGGATAAGGGTCAACTGGCGAAACAGGAACCTTCCCTCAACCATGTCACCACAAATGGGTAGGTCCCTTCTATTTAGGGAGGTTAGCCTGTGGGACGTCTCCCTAGAACTGGGTTTTAAAGAGGTCAGATATAAGCATCGAAAGGTGCTTCCCTTCACAAGTTACCACCAAATCGTAGTCCCACATCCACCAATAATGAAGTATAGTCCCAAAATGAGAACACCGCCTAACAAAGCAACAATAGAAAAAAAAAATATATATGCGTGCTATATGCAAAGGGGTTTGGCACTTCATATGACCATATGATATAATTTTAGCAATGTAAAGTAATAGATACCAATGAGATCAACGCTTTGTCAATTATCTATGGAAAGAGCATTAATTCATCAATAATTATCAAGATGACAAAGCCAACAATGTATTCAATCAACACTTCAATCAATAAATGCTTTAGATCATCACTCAATTGCTTGTAAAGTCAAAAGTTTGTCAAGTACAAAACAACCAACTATGGTGTCAACCTTAGTTAGGGTTAGGGGTTAGTTAGTTAGGGTTTCAAGATTTAGAGTTTAAAGAGTTGTTTTGAATAGTAGTAGCACTTCAACGCTAGAGTCTAAGGGTCAGTGCCTAAGGGTTAATGGAGTCACCGTGATGGACGCAATAGTTGAAAGGCAAGAGTTTTCTAAGGACTGAGGGTAGGTTTTCAAGGTGTCGCTAAATCGTGGCCTTGAAAGTAGAAACCCCAAGAGAGAGAGAGATTCACTTGTGTTGCAAAGGCAAGGCCTTGTACTCTCTCTTTTCCTGCAAACTAAGAAGTACACAAGGAAAATTAACCAAGACAAGAGGTTTGATGAGGGAGACGCTGCTAAAACAAGGTCCACAACAAACCCTATGACCTGGTACCTACCGTAGTGTAGCAAGGCAAGCCTAGGCTAAGGACGTCACCTCTTTGGCTTCCAAAAAATATGGCTAAAGTATAAGAAAATGAAGAAAACAAGTGTAGCTAATGCTAGGCTCTATTTTCTTATTTAATGGTTTAAGGTCTCTTAAAGGGGACATGAGACAACAACCTATACTTGTGTGGTTGTCCCCTAGGTTTTTGATTCGCTAATATATAAGTAAAATGCAAGAGATTTAAACATTAAATAAGCATTCAATAAGAAGTTTTGCAGTGAAAACACTTACAATTCATGAAGAAATATCCAAGCAACCCTATTGTAACACCTTCCTTTCAAAGAAACACCCATAAATGCCAAGAAAACTCCTCTTTCAAAAGTTGCGCATCACTTATTTCAGCCAATACCCCAACTAGGGCTTAAAAATCAGATCTCACAAGAGAGTGAGTTGTGTTATTGTCAAAATGAGGGAAAACATCCTCAATTTATATCATCCAATGACCTTTAATTTAAAATTAGGTCATTAAAAATGACAAGGTCAATTACCAAAATCATATTGTTTTACTGCTAACTACTAAACAAAAGCCTAAATGAGCAATGCTGCAGGACGCCTAGCCCCTCTGAGGGAGACGCCGGCCCTTTTAGGGCAAAATCTCAAAGACTAAGACAAACGTTGGCCCTCATTGGGCCGCCAAGCTCTACCACACGTGCCAAAATGCTCTATCAAAGTGCCATACACTGGAGGTGACAACATGGCTCCTAGATGACATCCCAGGGCATCAAAAAGCACACGTTCAACCTGCAGTGGATCAACTTCTACTGGCTCAGCCTTAAGGCGGCCCCTGGATGAAAACGCCCTCCTCCCTCTCGTATGCAAAATATTTATCAATCATCATCCTATATCTTCTCCTAATGAGGTCCCAACAACCACCTGATGGACTCTTCAAATTTCCATGGAGGTCCGAATCATCATCTCCCATGTGTACCGGCCCAATTCGGTACTGGCCCCACGGTATGGTCCTCAAGTATCAAAACTTTGCCCTCCATAGCTCATTAACTTCTGGATCATAGCATTGTCAATCATATTTCATCATTAATTTTATCAAATGCATGCATAAGACCCTCTAGCATATCATCTAATAGCTCAAAGATATTACATCGATACACTGACCTACTATACAAAGCCGAAGAAAAGACAAAGTGCCCTGTTGGGCCAGCATCCATAAGAAAAGGAAAGTTCCCAAAGGATATCATCTAAGCCATGTAATACGAGGTGGTGTGGTCTAAGGATGTCCAGACACAGTGAAAACCAGGGGTGGGTATTATCCGTGGGTGCCTTTGTAGGAGGCAAGTTGTACCTGTCATGGATGTAGTTCTTGCCAAGCCCTTTATTGCCTTTACTCTTTCTTTTATTTATTGCTTCAAGGTCTAACCAGAGGACACTGCCTTGGCGTGGTGACCAAAGGTGACAGTGTTACCCACGAGTATTTTCGCAGAAATGATAAGGCTGGCTCATGATGAGACCCCCTTTCCCTTGGCCATGCAACCAAGGGTCACTGCCCTGGCATGGTAACCAGATAACGACAATGTCATACTGCTAGATACCTATGAACATAATGGGTCGGCTCATGATGAGACCCCCCATCCTCTTAGCTACGTCTTGCTTTATTATTTTTCTTCGGGTCCCTTTTGTTTCTTATCGAGAGGCCTTTTGTTGCCTTCTCGGGAATCCCTAGGCGAGGCATCTCTAGGTTTTATTTCCTATGGCTTTTATCTTTTACCAACTGCTTTTACCTCCTGGGCCTTTAGCCCCTTCTTTCCACAGGATAAAGTGTAACCCCTCAAATAGGTCATCCTAATGCCCAGACTAGGGGAATGGGATAAATGAATGGGAGATAAGATGTAAAATAATAATATGGTGGGAGCGGACGATGGCTCTTCAAAATCCCCCCTGGTGAATGACCAAGACCTATGGATACAAGCTTGCTAGGGCATCCCGTTTATCCCCCCAACCATGGTCAAGTGGGTTAGTATAAGATCCAAGCAGTTGTCTGAAATGTAAGGAACCTGATGCATATATCTGAAAGTTATAATGATCAAACATGATACATACCATGATACCTGGACCAATTACCTCATGGAGCAAGAGTCTTCTTCGATGCAAGTCCAAGCCGATGGTGATGGATGTTGTTGCTGCTGACAGGACAAGTCTGATGAAGAAGAAGAAGGATGGGCCCTCCAGGGCCATGCTCAGGTCAATCCTTCTCTCGGTACTCCATGTCTAGGACCAGTGGGCTTCGAGACATGATGTCCTAGTTATCCCTAGAAATCGGGGATAACACATACTAATAACCAAAGACACTTCTAAAGTATTTTTGGTCGTCTTTTGTCATTGTTTGCTAGCTGTTTTGTGCAGGTTTGCGAACAGATAGGAGGAAACTCTGTCCGTTTTGGGCAGATTTGGAGCATCCGGGACCCCCTCGAGCCCCCCCCCCCTTTCTTTAATAAACACTTGTAAAACCTTGTAAATACTTGTGACCCCCCTAATGATGGTCACAAGTCATTCCAAAAAAGGGCTTTGTAATTTCATTAATAAAATCATTAGAGCTACAAGTTCCCACTCTTCATCCCCCCTAGGGGGAACGGTGTTTTTTTGGTGATTGTGTCATTTCTGCAATTTTAGCTTTGAATCAATTTTCACACCTAAGCATAAGCTAAAGTTAATCTTTTAAGTCATCATAAAGCACAACAACAACCTTCACGTAGATTAGATTTCAATTTGGGAAGTAATACTTTAATTGTTAGATTAGATTTGCTTTTCTGCAACTTTACTTTATGCAATTTCAAGTTGGAAAATAAATCGTCCCCTCAACTCCTCACAAGAGGCTGGTCAATGAGGACTTGGTAATTAGAAAACATTTTCTTTTCAACATTTTACTTTATTGTTTAAAATAAATCTTCCCCTCAGCTCCCAATGTTTGTTCCTGACCCTTCCAGTTGAGAGCTTGTCTCGATCTTCTGGGAGTAAGTTCCATACACGTCACACTGGTCCAGTGTGGAGGAGTAATAATAGGACAATCTCAAAAGAAGACGATTTCTTGGTTCAAAGAACCGCCTAGGGGGAGTCTGTGAAGTTTCATTGAATACCTCAAGCTTGTTCCCCTCACTATTGGAGCTTCGGCAGCTCTAGTGGGCTTGTTGGTGAAACCATTGGGTTTCGGCAAGTTCTCAACAAATCTTTGAGCTAAAGGGATAACCTCTCTAGAGGCCAAATTTAGTTTAGCTTGCTTTACTTTCACAATCTCATTAATGTAACAGACCTCCCGTTTCGTCACAACATCAAGCCTCTCATAAGAAGAGCAAATTTATTTATTTTTTTTGTGTGTGTAGGAAGGTAAAAATGACATTATACTCAACAACGTAACACAACAATGAACACCACGCAAGCAACTCACGCAACAACAACATGACAACCTAACAAGAACAAGAATGAGTACCCGCCCATCCTACCCTGCAATGGTTAGGACCTCCAGGACACATAAGCAACGCTCAAGCCCAGGTTCTCATCGATTTTGACCATTTAAGGTCTCAGGGCTGGCGACCGTTCTGAGGAACAAGGAGGCGTCTACATCCCACCCAACGCAAGCAGACCAAGCACAATAAATGTTTACCACCCATTACAACATTAATTAAAATGAACAACCGCACCCTTAACAGGAAGCGCGAGCTAAAAACAACTTCGCCAATATCCCAATTAATCGTCGAGTCAAACTAGTCAATAAATGCAGACTAATTTAATCTTCCATCACGAGCCCACTTAGCATGTCAAAAGCAATAAGACATTTAGGTACAATCTAATTTAGCCTTAAAACCATCAGTAATCAAGTCTAAAATTTGTCACTAATTACACCCAAATTTTAACATTATTTACGAATCTAAGTTAGCAGATCCAAACTATAATTAGGTCATTAATTATAACTCTAGTTAACATCATTGCAATCTGTTTTAGCAAGTCGAATTTAATCACTAACTTAGCTATGACCAAAATATGACAATCATTTAATTTATAAGAGTGTAATGCGATAGTCAAACATTATTAACAAATAGATGGCCAACATGTTGTCTAGCTGAAGTGTTTGAATGAACTTTTGAAGTGCTTGAATAAACTTCCATACCATAATATAACTAATATAATAATGTTGTTATTACTAAACTCAGGCTTAAAGCAGTGTATTCCTTCTGCTGGATAAATATAAATTAAACACACTAAATGACTCATGCCATTGATTTTACTCTAAACTCAAATCTAGACTGTTCTGCATACAAGAAGGTTTGAAGCGCTCTAACATTGAATCATTTGAACAAATTGAAAGACTACCAGATCATGCTGTAGGTTCCAGCTAAGGATATACTTACTACTTACACAGATAGACACAGGCAGAATGACTGCAAAACAACCTCCTGAGAACAGATCTAAAAGAGTCCAAGCCCAAATTCTAATTATGCTGGTCATATAACTGGAAATCGGGGTTAATAAAGGTCCATTCACCTGAAGTGAATTTAGTAAAACATCTCGGCCAACCCTGTCGTTAAACTTGCCATTCACAGACATGGAATGTACATACTAAAAAGTCCAAGCAAAATCCTGAAAGTTGCAGTGAGTAATTGAAAACAATTCCTACAGAATTAGTCTTTGCATCTTGAGCAAATGTTTAGCTTGAACTCCAATTCTTGCTGTCCAGTTAGAACCGTAGCAATTACTGTCAAATTTGGTTATTATTAGACTGTAGTTGTTGTCTGTTGTTTTTCAACAGAATTTAAGGCATGCTTGACATCAATATAAATACTATTCCATTAACCTCACGAATTTCAATTTCAGACAAGACGTTGCAGTTAAAAGGTGGAATGCTCGGTTTATAAACAGGTGAGAAAGGTGATTGGAGACAAGGGTTAGAAGTTGTTGCAAAGGCCTCAAGGATTCCGGATGGTCTTGTTAGATAAAGGAGAGCGCATCACATAAATACCACTGGACAAGGAGTCACGGCTCTGCTACGTGGATGCCCAAAAACTGAATAGGTTTGTAGTTTATGTGAGGTCTGGAGGGTCGATAGGCATCCGGTCCAACAGCTGAAGAATGAAACTGTAGACCGCCGGGTAGGGCAGTATTGAGATCACCAAGCAAAAAAAAAAAAAATTCTTAACTTCCGAAGATGGAGAACCCACGCCCGTGACAGAGGACACAATGCCAGTTATTACTGTGCGCTTGAGAACTCCACACTACCCAAGGAACTCCGCGCGCGTTCCACAATTCAGGGATCCTTTGTATATTTTCCACGAGGCACAAGTCAGATCAACTGATCATATGGCGAAGTTCAATGTCTTTCGCACTTCCCAATCTTGAATTAATATGGTTTAAAACAGTAAATCAGATATTGTGCGCTCGAACCCAACTGGAACAATTTAACATCATTGATCTATATCGTGTTTAAACTTCATAGAACTAGAACGATTTCCCAGATCCCCTCGCACCATCAAAATTCGGTTAACTAAAAGGAGTCTGTTGCGTTTAACACCACAGCGCTGGGTAAATACACTACCCTAAGCAGAAAAACGCCCCATAAATGGCTGGGTTAAAATGTCATTAAGAGTATTAAAACTCAGAAGACGGTCGCCAGGGAGTACATGAGAACAAAGCTAAAATATCAAGAAAACAAAATAAAAATGCAGAATCCAATTCGTGAATTGGGGTGTGGTGATACCGTGGATAAATGTCAACAATAAAATAGAACGAAGTTCAGTTGCATGGAGGGATCACGACGCATAATTGAGTTTTCAGCCATGAGAATAAAAGCAGAGTTACTAGGCAGACAAATGTAAAAAGTCACCAAAACCACACAGTAAATTCGCCAAGAGATGTATCAACGCGGACATAATTTGCCTGGAAATGAGTGGAATAACGTAGAGATTCAATCGCAAGAAGGCGCAGGACAACAACTGCCATGGATAACAACCGAGATAGGCGGCGGATGGGTTCATCCTTCGCTTCACCATCCTCGCACAGAAAAGCAGGGCATTGAGATCCATAGGTCTTTTAACGCTAAGACGACGATCGTAGATCAGGCTCCTAGCCGACTGCTCAGGCGAGGACTGGTGCACTATGGACGAAGGCTAAACGACCTCAAGGTCACAATCAACACACAGGGCGGTCACGACATGCGGGAAAACGAGGCCATAGGAGACGGCAACCAAGGAGCTAGGCTAAGAAAAGTCCAACTATCGATCTAAACATCCAATCTACTCACAAAATCAACATGCAGATCCAATCATAAAACCTACAACATTCTACCATTCAACTAAGAAAGCGTACCATTGCATGTTCGCCCGCTCCGATTGGTGTCCCGTGCTCCGTGCAACTCCCGCTCGCCGACCGTCGAGACCTCACCGGTACCTCCCAGCCAACGCTAGGGGTACTCTTCTTCCCCCTTAGCCCCCCGAGCCACAAAGGGGCCACACACACTATCCAGAGGTTTTGTCTAGCTCTCAGCTCGCCTCGCAAGGCCAAGCTACCATTCCTCTCCGAGCTGGGTATCCCAACTCCCACAAGTAAATCAGTCAAGTCGATATTTCTGCAGCATAACGTTATGCAAACAGAAGATGATCCTTCATCCTTCTCCTTCCTTTATTTTATAGAGTTTTGAACTTCCTTTCTTTCCTAAAATCTCATTTAATTAAAGTTTTAGAAATAATTTCCTAAAATTTCCTCTCCGTACAAGTGTCCCCCATCCCCTACATTCCTCCATAAATTAATTTATTTAATTAAGTAATTATCTTTATTTCCCTCACCCACCTAGAGTTACTCCTAGAATCACTCTTGGGTGTCCATAAATTCATTTACAGGTTTTAAAGGCTTTCCCCGTTATGAGAGTGCTAGTTTAGTTTAAAATTAGAAATCTCTCAAATGTAGATTCTTTACTAAGTTGACTTCCGGCTTTTTCCATGAAGTTCCCCTTTTTTCCTTTTTAGGTTACCTCCTTTCCCTAGTTTCCTATTTTTTATTTTCCCTCTTTTCCCCTTTTACTTAGAACTCAAAAGGCGGTGTGGAATGTAACCCCTTTTCCTTTTATCATTAATTTAGTATCTTTTTAAATTATCAAAGATAAAATAATTAATTCCCTCTTTACTTTTTATATCCACAGTTTTTATTTCTTATGAATAATTTAATCTTACTCCCTTCATATACAAAATTTTAAGAAGACCATAATTATTACTTAAGTGGTTTTATTTTTAAAATTTTATTATTTTATTTTATTTTATTTTATTTTATTTTATTTTATTTTTTTTTTGTAATTATTATTTTTTAAGTGAACCAAAATTTTGCCACAGACCAAATTTTAAACTTAAATCTTAAATTTTCGTAGCGGACGACATTTAATTAGGGAATTAAAAAAAAAAAAAAAATTCTTAACACATTATTTGTCTTAAGGTATCTAGGTTCATCCCTCTATCATCATCAATCTGCGGCGATATAGGGCACTAGTGCTCAAGGTGCCACTTTCGCCCTCATCTGTTCATGCATAGCGTGCCCTTCCGGAGACGCTCGTGCTCAAGGGTGCCCTAAGCCTCATTTGTTCCCTTGTCGGCGTGCCCGCCGGGCGCCTCGATATCAAAGGGTGCCGCTCTGGTGATTGGTAGACATCAATAACCTGGAGTCAACACTCCGCCAAAAGTGAACTTGTGGGAGACTAAGGGCTTCTAAGGGAATATTTGCAGCCTTATTCGCGGCGCAGCTCATAGAATCATCGTAACCAGCTAATGTAATCTGCCCTCACGGCATCGTCAGTCCTCTCGAACTAGGTAATCGTTAACCTACCGATTCGACCCGCAATGCGGAGTAACTAGTAGGTTAATGGCGGTTGTTATCACACCTCCTCGACATCTACTGGTAGTCGTGTGTGACCCTTTAATCCATATGTGAGTTTTGTCGGCAAGCTATCATCAGCTTACGTCATCAACAAATCATGTCGAACATATCCACATCATATCATCTAATTCCGGATGCACTAATATCACGGTAAAACAATCAAACTCCAATGGCACATTCCCTGACTCGTCAGGAGGCCAAGGGTTTCCATCGATGCCTCTGCATCCTCAAGGTCCAAAACCACCTTTTCGGTAACCGAGTCAATAACATTTATCTATGTCAATGTAGTAAAACAACATGTCATCTACCCATGAAGCATCATAATCAAAGTCAAATGTTTTAATAGCATAATAATCGATATCACTTGCAAACAGAATAACCTCAAAAGAATGGTCATTTCGGTCGCGAAGGCGGGATATTACATACACCCCCTCTTGAGCCAAACTTCATCCGAGAAGTTTCATAGTATAAATGCCAAAATAAGTGTATCCGCAGTATCATTTTTCTATCTATCAAACAAAAATGGAAGCTGTTGACGCATATCATATGCGTCTTCCGAGGTCGTCGAGTTTGGACTATATTTTTCCCACTGGACATTGACCTGATATACTGTTCGACGTCATAGATGTCAGATGTGATGATCCAGGATGCGTATCGGCTCAGCTATGAGCACCCCATTGTCAATAACATGTGTAGGATCACTAATATAATGTCTCAAAGCAGATACATGAAAAACATGGAGTGCATCGCCCTCGGAATCGAGGCCAAGGAGGGCTAGTGATGACCCGCGGGGCCCTTTCTCTCCACGATCTCGAAAAGTCCCCGCGACCTGGGAGAGAGTTTAGCTCCCCTTCCCAACTTGATCGAACTCTCATGCTTGGTTCCCAACGCCAAGAAGACTCGATTACCGACCCTCGTAACTCACAGTGCGACTGATGCTTGTCGACATAACTCTTCTGTCGATCTTCGGCTTCTTTAATCCTTTGTCTTATTGTATGCTGCATTTGCTCTTCCATTTCTTGGGCCAGCGGGTCCCACCCGAGGACCCTATCCTCGACGATCCCAACTCAAAGTCAGGCTACGTTAAGCCCATAAAGAACTTCGAAAACATGGTATTTCTTCGTGCTGCAATACTTCGTATAGCGAACTCTACAATTGACAGGAATTCTTTAGCACATTTGGTCCATCGCGATACATCGCCAACATGTCCTCCAGGTTTAGTTAAGTTAGATTAGGTGCCTTGCGTCGATTTCGGGGTGACATTACTAAAGTTAAGTTGGGTTCCCAAGGCCTCTTGGAAACTCGGAAGTCCAAATCCGTCAGTAAATATTGTCCCTCTGTCAGATATAATATTCTTAGGCACGCCTTGTATCCTCACAATATCGTTGATGAAAGCTCTAGCTATGTAAGGTGCACGATATAAATGCGCCGCGGAATAAGTGTTTTCCTTAGATGGAGTATCTACTACTAGAAAATGGAGTCATGTCTCCTTGCCGTCATTGGCAATCCAACAATAAAATCCATCGAAATAGCATCCCATTTTGATTCCAGAATAGCATGTGGTTGTAGAAAACCATTTGGGTGTCTATGTTCATCCTTTTCTTTGACATTCCTAAGACATCGTACATAGTTATTTATAATGGCCATTCCCTTCTAAGAAGAATAAAGGGGTTGAGTCACGCCTCATATGCAGCTCGGGGTGAGAGGGCATGTAGTACATCTGAGCCTCATTTCGAGGATTAACATCCTCTTCCGTGGGTTGGCGTCGTAGATCCGACGCAAACCTCAATAAGCCATGCGGCTATCAAATGAAAATCCCTCAAATCGTGGTACCATCATTGTGTTTTGTCAGAAAAAAATCCTTGACCTCTTTGTACAAGTCATCGTCATGCTGTGAAGTTAGAATCTTTTCACATAGATTAGTGGAGAACTGTATACTTAGAAAGATGTATGGTCTCTGACTCAATGCATATTCACTCAGTTCATTGTTCCTTTATGTAAGTAATCACAAAATCATACTCGCTAAGAAATTACAAATTAGCGTGTTGTTTATGCGTTAGTCCTTTCGTAAATATGTGTTGTAGTCCACAATGAATTACGATGTTTAGTTCAAATTTTTGTCCAATAAGGTAGTATCTCCAAATCTTCAAGGCATATCGATGGCTAATAACTCCAAATCGTCGTCGGCGTAGTTCTCCTCATGCCTTCGGTTCCTCAAAATGTAAGAAATCACTCGTTCCGTCTTGCATCAAGAGCCCACCTAAGCCCTCCTTACTTGGATGTAATGGTGCATGCACCAGAGAAGTCCGCCTCCTCCATGTCAAGGACCTTTAGTATTAGTGTTGTTGTCAACAACTCCGCCAGACGCCGAAATGCTTCATTTTTTTGCATTTCTTGAAGATCACCTAAACTTCTTGTTTTCATACACGCTGTGATGGTTGCTATCTTCGAAAAACCCTCGACCGGACCGTCGATGAAATCTACTAAACCTATGAAGCTCGCGCTTCGAGGACGTTAGTCGACGCAGGGCCATTCGATAATAACCCTCGACCTTGGCGGATCCGCAGTGATGCGCCGTGGGCCAATGCCCTGGTAATGAATCTTGATTAGTAAAGATGAGCATTTGGACCCAGCTTCCCATACAATTTATTATCTGTAAACAACGGCAGTATAGCGCAGTGCTGGATATGCTCCTCCATTGTCCGAAATTAAATCAAAATATCGTCAATGAACATGGAGCCGAACTTGTCCAGAAACCACTCGTGAACACTTGGTTTAATCAGGCGCTCATAAATGCCCTTGGGGAAGTTTATTATTAGGTCCAATGATAAAAGCGATTGAACTTATGATGATCAAACCTCGTCTTAAAGGCGGTCTTAGGACGTCATCCTCCTTGATCAATGGCGGTGATACCACGATTGTAAATCGATCTTGGAGAACATCGTGGCACCCTTCGAACGGTCGAGCAGTCATCAATTCTCAAACCAATGCATCGCGATTCTTGATCGTGGCCTTGGTTGGATTGGCGGTAGTCGATGCAAAGCCTCCGCGATCCGTCCTTTGATGTAGAAATGTGAGGTGCACTCCCGTTGACACACTGAAGCGTATCCAGGTCGAGGTCCAACGCTCCTTCAATTGCATTTTCAGCTCTTGTAACTCTGGGGTTGACATACGATAAGTTGTTCTCATTATTGGTTCAGTCCTCATTTTTTAGGTCTATGGTAAAATCCAATTACCTCTCTAGTGGCATCCCAAGTGACTCCTCAGGGAATACGCCCACAAACTTTCTCATCACAGGAAGGTGTTCTAGACCTATTTCTCGCTCTCGTTTAGCGCAAGGATCGCATAAGGTTTGCACCCCTTGTGCATGCTCTACCGAAGTTGCAAGGAAGAGATGAACCTCGGAAACTCCTAGTTAGATCCCTGCAATCACCGTCCTTTCCTCGTCATCGACCAAGCTCAACGATTTTGTCTTACCGGTTTAGTATGCATCCTCATGCAATTCAACTTGATCCGCCTGATCACAATGTCATAAGATCCTGAGATCGCTTGGCGATACCGAGTTAGCCCTTGTGACAAACTCTCACAAGTTAAGGACCCATTTTGTAACCTTTCCTCAACCTTTTGTTTGGCTCCAGAAGCCATCTCTCACCGAAGCTAAACTCATCATGTTATTTTGCCTTTACCTTAATCATTTTAGCATTGCACTAAAGATGAAACTCGATAACACGGATCTATCAAAATGCTAAAGAATTAAGTCGACTAGCGATACCCGGAGTCATCCTCCAGAAACGCAGTCGACCAATGCTGCTGGCGATTATTCCGTGCATGAATCACGATGGGCCTTCGCCTCTGTCCCTCGATTGACAATTAATAAGAGTCGATGCTTGACTTCTTCCACGACCTTAAAGGAATTGACCAAAAATGATTGTTTCCTTTGATATTAGTAGGATTCCCTTTATCGGCATCCCACATCTAAAACATTTCTCCCTCCTTGTACTCTTTGACCCTGGTGTATTGTGTAGAAGGAGGTGGGTGGGATTCTACTAAAAATATATCCTGCTGAGAAGGGCAAATCCATACATCATCTTTCCCTTCTTTAGTATTTTCGCAGTCTCCGATTCCTGGGCTTTGAGCTTGTCCATGAGTTATTGGTATTCTTCTCTCTTGGGCCATCTAATATGGTTTGAATTTTCCTCCTTTGCAAAAAGACGTATCTTATGGAGAATATTTATTAGGAGCCTGTCTGGTTTTGTCACATGCTTTATCATCTTTGATGGAATCAGCAGGCTTTGCACACAAGTTGTAATTCAATTTTTTTGATACGGGATCGGGCCAAATACTTCCATCTTTCAATGAATTCCCTCGATCCTTGGAAGAAGTTGTCAAATCATCTTTGATGGATGGTACCTTGATGATTTCTCTCAAAGGGATAGTTACAAACATCTTGGAATGAAGATGCCCCTTCAAGATCAAAATTTAAGTTAACCCTTTAAGTGTGTGCTGTTTGAAAAGATCACGGCATCCACAGGTGGTTTTTTTGTTTGGTCGGTGGAAGGTTGGTCCAGCTTCTTTCTTCTATCACCTGGAACTCTTGTTTCTTTGGCTTTTCTTTTGATTCCTGGTCAAGTTTGTTTATTACCGCCATCCATACTGATCTGGCTGCTTCTTTCACAACTTCCTGATGTTCTGCATCGGTGATGTTTATTTGAGGGCCTTCTACGAAGTAGTCTATATTGTTTACTTGTTGATGGCCACCACTCTTGTAAGGACATTCACATGTTCCCAATGTGCTTCACTACAATGCAAACATAGGGTTTCATCCACAATGATGGCACTTGGAACTATGTCTTGAAAACATCTTTGTTCCTCAGCGAAATTACTTACGTCTTGGATGAACATCTTCATCTAAATCCTCCAGGGGCATGAGAGGAGGCATCATGGGATATCCTTGTCTGTGTCTTCTCCTGTGGGAAAAATGGAGTTCATCTTGAAACAAGTATGGATCCTTTGAAAAGGGTGTTTGTTCATCATTCTCAGAATGACCAATGCCATAATAGTGTAGAATCCCTTAAAAGATGAAATGGTCATGTCAAGTCTTCTTTTCTAAGAAAATAAATTTTCAACATTTCGCGAATCCTTTTAACCCTTTGCAAGATACATGACATACTAGTGCTTGGATCGGTTTCTTTAGACCTATCGGCTTCACTCATATCTTGATCTTCCTACATTGGTGTGTCCAAGACAAAAAAGGCATCTTCAAAGTTAGAGTTTTGTGAGTGGCCATGCTCGAATCCTTGGATGGTTCTTGTTGTCTTGAGACATTTAGATCATTGTTTGTGTTTGAGAAAGTTATGTTCCATTTCCTTTTGGGAGGCATGAGTTTTACTTCAGAATTTCTAGGAACTTAAGCTCGGCTTTGGTGACATCCTCGTCACTAAATTCCTTGTGGTCATTATTGAGCGAGAAATTGACTTCATGGATGTAGTCTTGAACTCAAGGTTCTTCTCAATCTGAAAAGCAAAGTCTTGTGCTTCTTCTAGAGTTGAGGTGACCAATGCTTTGAGAGTAATACAAAACTCCTTCCAGCAGAGTTCAAGTAATGTTGGAGAGCTGACTTCTTCGAGAAACAGACTGATCTTCTTGAGTAGAAGAGTTAGACCTATCATTAGAAATCCCTAATGCCCTAAGCTAAAACACACCAAACATTAATGTAGTGAGTAAATGGAATCAATGCTTTCTTTTTCACACAAATCTTTCTTGAAGGCTTGTTCAAGATCCTCAGGGGTTTTGATGCTTCCTTCGGGAGTTTGTTAATCCATCTTCTGGCACTTCGGGTGAGTGAGCTCACAAAGAGCATTAAAAATACATCGAGGTGTTCTTATCTGGATTGGTGAAACTAGAATGCATCAAAGAAGTCGGTCCAATGAGAGTTTCCATAGGATCCATCTTCCCACGAGAACTTAGGTATCGGGACTCTGGGCAGCTGAGTAGATCATGTGGCTTTGGTGTTAGGTAAGTTTAAAGGACTAAAGAGTTCTTTTTGAGACCATTTGGGAGAAATTATTGGGGTGACAGGATTTGTGGAGGCCACAGTAGTAGATGAAAGTATATCCTGACGCCCACTACGAGTCGTCATGAGCTATTTGTGGAGTCGCAGGATGATTTGCTTGAAATCATCAAGAAAAGGGAAAACACCCTGAGTAGATGCGGGTATGCTTGTAAGATAGGCTGCAGTGAGCCTAGAAAAGGTTTTGTCGTCACGAGGAGAATTGACTCGATGTTCACAGCTTGGCAGTAAAATGTTAACACCACGGTTTGCTTGAGTTAAAGAGTTGAAGGATAGAGGCCAAGCCATGTGAGAACCTTCACCCAATGTCACCGGTGGTGGATACCTTGGAAATTGGTCCTCATGTGCTTATGAGTCTCCAAGCACAAAGGGGGAGACTTTTGCCCTCATACTTTTACTTTGTGATTCTAATTTCACTTTGACTTGGGAGTTTTAAGTCCAAAGTGAAATATGTCACTTAAGTCATAGTGACAATTAATTCTAATAATAGATAATAGACATAAAGCAACTAAGAGGAAAGTGGGTTTCCTTAGGTAGGGTGTTGAGTTGATCTCACCCATTGTTAAGACATGGCTAGATCTAATCTAGGCCATTGATCTTTAGGGTTGGCCAAAGGAGGCTAAGGAGGGTAAAGTGAGTTTTTGGAGATTCATTCTTCATGTGACTTGTGAGGAAGAAGGAAGCATAAACTTTGAGGAAAGAAGAGGAGCACACTTCATAGAGGGTTTGAGCTGAAGCATGAGAGTTCAAGAGAGAGACTCACCCAGGCATTGGAGACTTACATGATGAGTTAATCCATGGAGCCTTAGCTATCCTTTTATCTTCAGCAACATTTGCATGGAGGAGAGCGCATCTTGAGAGAAGGGGCGCAATTGTTTTCCTTCAGATGCTCACCAAGAGAATACTTGTCAGATTTGGTTGAGGTCTGATGCATTGGGTGAGGAGAGCTTGAGAGCTAGTTCTGTGGAGAGAGAGACTTTTAGTTTCAGGCTCAATTTATTTTCTGTGAACAGATTTGCTAAGAGGGGGGCGAATGAGTTGAGATGACTGGCAGATACCTGGTATCATATCTGCTTGGAGGATTTGAGCTCAGACAGTTTCAGTAGAGAGGCAGAACAGGAGAGGACATTCATGTGGAAGGATTTCTTCATTAGACGTGAAGGAGAGCTTGGGCGCTTCAGTTCAGTATAGAAGGCAACAAAGGGAGAGGGTGCACCATATTTTGAGCACTTCTTCCTCCGGTTCTTGATGCAAGTCTCGTGAGGAGCTTGCTATGTATCAGGTTCCATTGTATTTCATTACATGTTGTATCTCTTGCTTTAATCACAATTATATAGACATACTCTCCAAAGTAGTTTTCCGAGAGTTTTTTCGAGGTCATGTTGACCAAAAATACACAGTAATGCCAAATTTATGCATGTTTAGAAGTGTAGAGCAGCATTTTAAAGTTCAAGATCCAGAGGTAGTGGTATGTTTTAAAGTTATATTGCATGTGCTAACATTGAGACAAGAAAACACTTGCAAGGGCACCTTAAAGAGCACTTAACCTATAAAACATTGTGATAACATGGTGTTGCTGTCCTAAAAGCAGTAAAAGGAACAATAAGCAGTTGACTTAGAGCCATACAAGGTCAGGGCGGACCTTAGATGGCGACCTCTATAGGACCTCGAGAATTTCAATACGATGTGGAGGTTGTTTCTATTTAGGGATGTTATCCTATGGGAGACGTCCCCGGTAACTAGGAGTTTTGAAGAGGCTAAGGTATAAAGTCAGAGTTAAAGTTTCCTCCTCACAAGCTACCACCAAGATCAGAAAGATTGACTGTCGGTAATAAGGAAGTGTATGCTTAAAGAGAACACTAGGAACAAGACAGCAAATAAGAGGAATATATGCAAAGTTATAGATTAGGTGGGTTAGTACTTCATATGACTATCCGATATCAATTAATAAGCAATGTAAAACAATAGATATTAATGAGGTCAGCGTCTTATCAATTAAATTTATGAAAAGCATCAATTCATAAATAACTATCAAGATGATCAAGTTGACAATGTATCCAACCAACACTTTACTCAACAAATGCTTTAGATCATCATCAATTGCTTATAGAAGACAAAAATTGCGTCAAGATGGATTATTCAAGTGTGAGGTTAGCCTAGTAGGGTTAGTCAATTTGTTAAGGATTTCAAATGTAAAAAGTTTTGAGAGTTGTGGTGAGCACCTTCACTTCAACGTTGTGTCTAAGATTAGTGCCTAGGGTAGATGGAGTCAAACAAGAGGGCACAAGGTTTTGAAAGGATGAAGACTAAAGACAAAAGGGAAGGGTTCTAGAGTCATGCCAAAGGGCCTAGAATCAAAACCCTAGGGGAAGAGGCTCACTCCAGGGGTGTTGTAGCAAGGCCTTGTGCTCTTTCCTCCTTTCTTAGGTCAACTTGGCAAAGCGGCTAGCATAAAATGATAAATTTAACTAAAGGATGAGGTAAGAGAAAGTGTTGCAAAGGCAAAGCTTTCCAGAGCCTAGAGATGATGGCCCTAGGTGTAGATAGCCTAGGCATGGGACATCTCCTTATTCAGCCTATAAAAATCAATGCTAGCAGGGAAGAAGCAAAATGGGTGTGGCAAGGCTAGGCTCAAATCTCTCTTCTTCAATGGTGAAAAAATTCTCTCTCCAAGGGACATGAAACAAGGACCTACTTGTGTGCTTGTCACCTGGGGTTTCAAATCAGCAATTTTATAAATAAATGCAAGAAATGTAAACTAAAACCATTCAATCAAGAAGTTTTGAAAAACACATTTCATGAAGAAAGCATGTGCAAACCTAGTTGTAAACCTTCACTGAGAGAAATGTAAGATGTAAAAATCCTTCCATCAACAAATTAAGCCATAGAGACAAAAATTGCACCTAGTGAGCAAAGAAATCAGGACCACAGAGAGTGTAACAGGAGTTGTTGTTTATGTTCCAGAATGGGGGAAATACATCACTCAATATATAGTGTATCACTGACCTAATTTAACTTTTAGGTAATAAAAATGCCGACAAGGCCAAAATACAAAAATCATATTGTTTTTACATCAAACTATTAAATGAAACCTAAATGAGCAATGTGAGATGAATATCGAAGCCCTCAGGGGAGACATTTTGGCCTTTTAGGGCAAAATGCAACCTGAATGATAAGCGTTGGCCCTCCTTGGGCCTCCAAACTCTACATGTGCCAAGCACTCATCCAGATGCCATACAGGAGGTGGCGTCATGGCTCCTAGATGACATCCTCGGGCATCAGAGTGACACGTTCCACCTGCTGTGGGTCAACCCCCTAGGGTTGTGCTTAGCCAAGGCGTCCTGGATAAAAGCGTTCTCCTTCTTCTCTTGTGCAAAAGCTCAACCAATCACTATCCTGTCTCTACTGCATTTTGATGGGAGTCCCGGTAACCATCTGATGGTCTTCAACCGCATGGAGGTCCAGACTAATCATCTCCCCATGTGGTCCAAGCTGATACACAATGAAACAGGGCATGATCTGCACATCAAAAACAGCCCTCCATGGGCTCATTAGTCCTGAGGGGGATCACTGTAAGTAATGTCAATCCTATTTCATCATTAATTTTATCAAAATGCATGCATAAAACCCCACGATATATCGATCAATAGCTCAAAAGACATTACAATGACCCTCTTATGCAAGCCGAAGAAAAGACAAAATGCACCCCTATTGGGCCCGTATCACATAAGAGAGGAAAAAGTTTCCAGGAGGATATCATCCAAGCCATGTAACTTAGAGGTGATGTGGTCAAGAGGATGTCCAGTTATCTGGTGAGTAAGAAGAGTAGGTGATATGCACAGCCGGGTGCCTGTAAGGAAAGTGAGTTGTACCCGAAGATCATGGATGCATTTCTTCCAAACCCTTTATTGCCTTTGGTGTTCTTTTCTTTTTCTTTATTGTTTTTCTTATTTATTTCAAAGGACTAACTAGAACATTACTTGTGGCGTGGTGACCCGGAAGTGACCAGTGTTACCCGCAAGCACTCATGTAGAAATGAAATGGTTGGCGCGTGATGAGACACCCTTTCCTTGGCCATGCAACCAAAGGAGTCAGCGCCTGGCGTGGCGTGAGCAGGATAATGCGCGTGCCACCATCTTGCGCTAGTACCCATAAACATAATGAAATTTGGCTCATTGATAAAGCCCCCATCCTCTTGGCTAGGTCTTGTTTCGTTATTTTTCTTTGGGTCCCTTATTTTCTTCTTTGAGAGGCTTTTATTGCCTTCTCGGGGATCCTAGGCGAAGCATCTCTAGAGTTTTTATTTTTATGGCTTTTATCTTTTTACCGGTTAGCACACTTATGCGGGCCTTTAGCCCCTTCTTCCCGCGAGATAAGTGCAACCCCACAAGCGAGATCATCAATGTCGGACCAAAGGGAGATGGGGCAAAGAGGATGGGAGATAAGATGTAAAGAGTGATGATATGATGGGAGATGATGTTAGCCCTTCAAAAATCCCCACAGTGGCAAACCAAAACCTATGGAGTACAAGTTTGCTAATTAATGCCACATCAATCCCCCAACCATGAAGTCAAGTGGAGTTAGTGTAAGATCCAAGCGGTTGTCAAAAATAAAGAATTTGATGCACATATAGAAGGTTATAATGATCAAATACTTGACACATACCATGATACGGACCAATTACCTCATGGGCAAAAGCCTTTCAGAATACAAATTCCAAGCGAAGGTGATGCGATGTTCTTCTTCTTTATGCTTTCTGGCAACCGGGAGAAGTCTGATGAAGAAGAAAGATGGGCCCTCCAGGCCATGCTCAGTCAATCGCCTAAATTGCTCCATGTCACAGGCCGCAGCAGATATCGAGACGATATCTCCTAGTTATCTATGAGAAATAGAGGATAACAATCCACCAAAACCACCGCGATGAAATTAAGCCAAAAGATGATGTATCAGCGGACATAATTTGCTGGAAATGAGTGCAATAGCGTGAGAGATTCAATGTAAAGAGGCGGGACAACAACAGCATGCCATGAATGTAACCAAGGTAGGCCAGTAGGATGGGTTCATCCATCCGGCTTCACCATCTCGCACAAAAAGTAGGCGTTGAAGATCCGTAGGTCTTTTTTAATGCTGAAAACAGCGGTAGTAGTCGGGCTCTGGCCATTTGCTCATGCAGGGTAGTGCGATATGGGCGAAGGGCTAAGCGACCTTGGTCATAATCAACACCACAGGGCAGTCATGGCATGTGGGAAAACGAGGCCATAGGAGACGGCAACCAAAGAGCTAGGCTAAGAAAAGTCCAACTATCGATCTAAACATCCAATCTACTCACAAAATCAACATGCAGATCCAAACATAAAACCTACAACAATCTACAATTCAATGAAGGCGTGTTATTTGCCTATTGCATCCGTTAATTGTCTCATTACTCCGTTACCGACTCATTTCGGCCGTCGAGACCTCGCGGTGCCTCCCATTAGCGTAGGGCACTCTTCTTCCCCATAGCCCTTGGGCATGAAAGGGGCTACACCTATCCAGGAGGTTCGTCCCAGCTCTCGAGAAATTTCATTACTCTAGCAAAGGTTGAGCTACCACTCCTCTCAGAGCTGGGAAATCCCAAATCCCACATGTCATCGGTCAAGTCGATGTTTTACTGCGGTAGTAACATTCGCCAAGCGGAGATGATCCTTCATCTGCTCTTCCTTTATTTTATAGAGTTTGAACTTCTTTTCTTTCCTAAAATCTCATTTAATTAAAGTTTTAGAAATAATTTCCTAAAATTTTCTCTCAGTACAAGTGTCACCCATCCCCAACATTCCTCCGCCGTTAATTTCTTTAGAACAAATGATTATCTTTATTTCCCTCCCCACCTAGAGTTACTCCTAGAATCACTCCTAGGTGTCCCTAAATTCCATTACACGTTTTAAAGGTTTTCCTATTATGAAATTGCTAAATCATTTCAAAATTAGAAAGCTCTTAAATGAAGATACTTTACTAAGTTGACTTCCCGCATTTTCCCTTAAGTTCCCCCATTTTTTCCTTTTTTATGTACACCTCCTTTCCTAGTTTCTATTTTTTATTTTCCCTCTTTCCCTTTTTTTTTTTTTTTTCTTTTTTATGTTACCTCTCAGGTGTGGAATTTACCCATTTTCCCTTTTATCATTAATTTAGTATCTTTTTAAAATTATCAAGATAAAATAATTAATTCCCCTCTTTTATTTTTATATCCCATAGATTTTTATTTTTATGAATGAATTTAATTTCTTACTCCCTTCGTGTTACCAGTACGAAGACCAAATTTATTACTTAAGTGGTTTTAATTTTTAAATTTTATTTTTTATTTTTTTAATTATTATTTTTTTTAAAGGTAGACAAAATTTTACCCTAGCGAAATTTTAGAACAGAACTTAGATTTTGAAATTTTAGACTTAGAACTTAGATTTTGTTCTAGGTGACATTTAATTAGAGAAATTCTTTTAAACTTTCTTAACCTGTTATTTGTCTTAGGGCCATCTAGGTTCATCCATCTATCATCATCAATGCGACGTGCCCTTCAGGACGCACTAGGTGCTCCAAGGGTGCCACTCGCCTCATTTGTTCCCTTACGCAACATGCCCTTCAGGACGCACTACGTGCTCCAAGGGTGCCACTCACCTCATTTGTTCCCTTGCATGACGTGCCCTTCAGGACGCACTACGTGCTCCAAGGGTGCCACTCGCCTCTTGACTGATTGGTAGACATCAATAACCCCTGGAGTCAACACTCCGCCAGGTGAACTTGTGGGAGACTAAGGGCTTCTAAGGAATAAGGCCCCCGCCTTATTGCGCGCCCCTTAGAATCATCGTGAGCGATTGTCGCAGTCTGCCCTCACGGCATCGTCGGTCCTCTCGAACTAGGTAATCGTTAACCTACAGTTCGAGCCATGACACTGAAGCTAAAATGCGTACCATGGGTAACTTGATATGTCTTCTCAACAGCCTCCAAATTTCGCTATCTAAATCATTCTAAAAAAAAGTTATAGCGAAAATGGTAAGATGACCTTTAAAAAACATACCTTAGAACACATCAACTCAAGACTTCATCTTCCCTTGAAATTTCGCCCTTCACTTCATCTTCCCTTGAAATTTCGCCCTTCCCTCCATCTTCCCTCTGAAATTCTAGAAAAAAAGTTATAGCGAAAATGGTAAGATGACCTTTAAAAACCATACCTTAGAACACGTCATCACAAGACTTCATCTTCCCTTGAAATTTTGCCCTTCACTTCATCTTCCCTCTTAAATTCGCTGCCAAGATTGTGCTAAGAAATCACAAGATTGAATGATGAAAATGAGAGGTTCTTGATGTGTATTTATACTTTTCCAAGTACCTCCTTTATTTGACTTTAGGTCCAACTTGTAACTTCTTTGACCATACTTTGGGGCTTTCATCTTTAAGAGGGCACGACTTCTCAACCATGAGGAACCACCTAGCGTGCCACCTACCGTTGGAAACGGCATGACGAAGACTATCAATCTATGGAGGTTTTGTATGCAATTACAATGTCCTTCGTACTCTTTTTCTCCAATCAACTTCGAGCTTCATGACCACACCTTCGGGGCTTCTTAACCACTTAGCCATATTTCCAGGGCTTCTTGTAGAATTCTTCAAAACATCTTCTCATGAGGACCATGCTTAAAGCTACGCTATAAGGGGACCACTTTGGAGACTTCTTCAAATACACCCATCACTTCTAGAGGCTTCTAGACTTCTTCTAGGGTTGACATCACCCATTACTTCTAGGGGCTTCTGGGGCTTCTAGACTTCTTATAGGGTTTGTTATCGCGCAATTTGTACTTGCCCAAAGCCAAAGGCAAGTGGCTACTAAATTGGTGTAACAAGGAGGATGTCCTATCACTATCACCTAAACAAGACACCTTTTCTATTTAGGAGTAGTACCCCAGGGGAGACGTCCCCAGTGACCTGGAGGTTTGAGAAGGCTAAGGCAAAAGTATCAAGAAAGTCCCATCCCTCTCTCAGGTCACTCTGATTAAAAGTTCCAAAGGTTTTAATGAGATGAAGCAAAGTAATATTTAAGTGTACTTGCCTAGAACAAGACAACAAGAAAAATACTATTTGCAACTAACGTATTGATGTTAGTGCTTCATAAAACCATAGACTTTTGAAAAAAAGAACAAGCTGATATAAAAGTTGAAGCAACAGAAGTATTTATAACAGCAATGTATATATATAGCAATAGCTTCACAATTATGCCTCAATAAAGCTTCAAAAATGACCAGAAATGATAACATAAAGTTGACAAAGTGATATTAATTGTCAGAAGCAATGATGGCAATGTATAACAGCTTTAAAACTTGTTTTTAAGACAAATTTGTTGTTGTTATAGATGGTTGTAGCAATCTTTTGCAACAACGGCAAATTAGTTAGTAGATTAGTCTAATCTAAAGTTAGAAATAGTTAGTAAACGTCTTAAGGTAGATGGTTTAAGAGTTGTTTTAGTCAATCAATCACTTGCAAGGTATGAACTAGTGCCTTTTAGGGTAAATGGAGTCAAAGTTGCAGCAGCAATTCTTAGAGGGAAACAACAAATGATAGTAGATGAGCTAAAGGAAAGGGGAGATGATTGAGGCATTAGTAACCTAAGGCCTCAATATTTAAAACCCTAGAAGGAAAAGATGCTAGGAAGTAGGTAACCCTAGGCCCTAGCAATTTCCTTCTTCTTTAGATCAAACTTGAAATAAATGTATGAAGCTTGATGAAGCAATGATACTAGAGTGCTACTAAGGTAGGGCTCTAGTATATCCTTCAAAGGAGATGTCCTCTAGCAAAATCAAGTAAGTGAAGAGATATAAAGAAAAGGACAATAACATGTGCTTTTCTCTTAGGGTTTCACACTAGCAATTTCATAATCTTAGAAATGAACAAGTAAATGCACCATAACCATTCAAAATAAAGAAGGATTGTAGATTTCTACTTCATCAAGAATAATCTAGCCAGAAACCATAGTTGAAGACTTTCCACCATGAAAATGCAAAAATACACCAAAAGAAGCCTCCTCCTACAGTTGCGCACCACTTAATTTCAGCTAATAAGCCTTAAAAGAGGCCGAATTTCAGACCTCACACTTGTGTGAGTGAAAGATGATGAAAAATATAAGAGATTTTTCCCTTATTTATACAATAATCATGACCTTTAATTACAATTTAGGTCAAAAAAGGCCGGCATGGCCAGTTTACATTAAAAATCCAGTTTTACAT
>SNQJ01S0111745.1:27316-39811 GCA_010110895.2 Picea sitchensis | reverse complement strand
ATAAATGTGAATAACATTATGAATTTTATTGCAGGACTGCTGAGAGGGGATGTGAAGAAAAAGATACCACGATGGCGGTGGAAGGCACCTGGAAAGGTGGAGTTAACTTATACCGAGAATTAATACCGTATTTGGACTCCACTGGCTCAGAGAACCAAAAGTGGCTTGCTGGCCTTGAATTAAATGTCTCGCTGACTGGTAGGTAGATGGCTCCTCAGAAATTTAATGAGGGATGGGGAGGTGAACCACCTATTCGTAGAGCCATCATGACTGACCAACGTGAGGGAAATCGTTCCACATGTAACCTCGCAAGAGGATAAGGCATGGGGTAGAAGCGATTGGGGGAAAATACGAGGGGAGAACTCTGGCATTACGTAGAGTGAGTTATAACAAAGAGGAAGGATTGCAACCTTTTCTCCTGGTCACTGGAAAATGGAGACGCAGTCTCACAACATCGTGGTCTCATCTCGGGGGTGGCTAGTGGTAAATCCACTAGGAGTTGCTAAGCCTACGGTTGGGTGGAAACGAGCACCCCTCTGAACAGCTGCACAACCCCTGGTGTTATTTTTGATAAGTGTTTTACCTATGGCATCTTGAAATATATATATATATGTTTATTCTGATGATTATGCCCATAAGCTGTGAAACTGTGAATGAATTCATTGCAAGAATTTCTGTAGGATGTTTTTGATCAGTACTAGTAGTTGTATATTTTTATGGAAGAGACTACATATGACATATGTCCTCATGAATTGTTATTTACATGCGTACTGATCTAATTCAGACTTCATGTCCAGTTCTTGGGTAGATGGTACCCTTATATACCTCAGGTAGTATCCTGAGTAAATCTCCCCATAGAGATACCTTCCTTGAAAAGCCCATCAAGAACCGGGAAAGCGGTTGTGAAGGCATAAGGCCTTAGTAACCTTGCATGAGGAGGAATGATCCTCTTGAAAACTAAAATGGTAGTATAAGGATGAAGTATCGAATCGAGGAATGAGATTTCATCGGTAAATCTGTGGTCACTCATGACCGTTAGATTTGGTAAAAGGAAGTTGGAAGGTTAAATACCTTATCCCTGATAGGTGTGACCGATGGGTGAGTTTCCGTCGGGAAATATGCGGACACACCCGAATGTTAGATTGGTAGGAGAAGGTAAGGTGTTAAAATGCCTCACCCCTTTGTTTTCTGTGTCTTCAAGGGCATCGAGGAATTTGGGATCGTAGATCTCCAAGGTCCATGAGAGTATCCAGACCGTGGATCTTTCCACGTTCAGGAAGTCATGGGAGAGCCCACAAGTTAGGAATCTGTCTGAGCCATCGGATCTCGGCTGAAAAACCCGACAAGCATTGGATCTGTCAAGAGTTACCCGATGGTTAAGACCCCAGTGTATAGGGGCAGAAAACCTTGGAATAGATATAAGCCGTCCGATTAACGGAGGCCACGTATCGTAAGATTTCCCAATTCGGGAAATCAAGAATTGCAAAATCAGGATTCCTGTTGACAAGAGATCGGGACTTTCCATTGTGGAAATCCCAAGATGGATCTGGGCCATCCGATTAACGAAGGCCATGTGTCGTAAGATCTCCCAGTTCGGGAAATCGGGAATCGCAGAATTAGGATTCCTGTTGACAAGATATCAGGACTTTCCATTGTGGAAATCCCGGGATGGATCTGGGTCGTCCGATTGACAGAGGCCATGTGTCGTAAGATCTCCCAGTTTGGGAAATCGTGAATTGCAGAATCGGGATTCCAGTTGACATGAGATCGGGACTTTCCATTGTGGAAATCCTGGGATGGATCTGGGTCGTCCGATTGATGGAGGCCATGTTTTGTAATATCTCCCAGTTCGGGAAATCAAAAATCACGGAATCAGGATTCTGGTTGACAAGAGTTCGAGACTTTCCATTGTGGAAACCCCGGGATAAATCTGAGTCGTCCGATTGATGGAGGCCACGTGTCGTGAGATCTCCCATTTCAGGAAATCGGGAATCGTAAGATCAGGAGTCCCGGTGATAAGGGATTGGGACTCTCCAAGGTGGAAACCCCAGAGCAGTTGTGGGCCATCTGATTTAATCAGGTGGCATGTCGAGAGATTACCCGTTTCGGGAAAGCGGGAATCGGGGATTCGGGAGTCCTGTTGACAATAGGTCGGGCTATCGCCTTGATAAATCTCGACGGAAGAGAGGTTGTAGTCATATGGGAAGAGGTCATATTGAACAATGCCTAACCCAAGGGACTACTCACCGATTAAGGCTCATTCAACACTTCGGCATTTCGGCATTCGGGATACCAAAGGGCATGTTCCCCTGTGCTCTCAAACCTCGAAGTCCAGACTTATAAACCCCGAGATGTTAGCATGTGGTTAGGCTCTGATGAATGGTTAGGATCCTCTCAGAGGATCCTAGGACTGGGATGACCATCAGATGTGAGGAAGAGATGCCAGTTTTACGCTGGGGCGCGAATGCGCATTAGGATAAGTAGCGAGCAAATTTGGATGGCCAGAGTTCACTCGCCCAGATCTATGGCTGAGGATGCATTCTGGAGCCCCCTTGCCATTCTACCTTTAATGGGGGGGGGGATGTCTTGAATAGTGTGGTGTGTGAAGTTGGGCCCCCTCCTGTCATGTCGACTATCGTGTCGCGTTTTCGTCTCTTCCACCTATATTCCACTTAACCACGCAATGGGGCCATTTCTCATTGGTTGTTCTCTAACCCTGTTGGGATTTGTTCCTATTAGCCATTTGCTAACCCTGTAGGGATTCGTCCCCATTGGCTGATCGCTAGCCCTGTTAGGGTTCGACGGCTACCAAGTCCAACGACTCGACATCACTGTAGCGCCGAGGCACAAAGTATGAAAGAGGTACCGCATTTATTTGGAATGTGATCATGACCAGCAACCACAGGGGAGCGGGGAGAGAGAAAGAGATAGCTCGCACTAGGCCTCCATAGGTAATTCGGGGGTTCTGATTCGGCAGAAGACCAGAAAAATCTGATTTAGGTAGTGGGTATGTGACAAATATGCTCCAATGAAACCTTAATCTGTCGGAAAAGATTCAGGGTCTTCATCTCCACCATTCCATAGTATGAATCTAACCATGTGAATACATGTGTTGAATTCGAACATGGTAGAAACCACTTGATTACCAATCATTATTGAATACCATTAACAAGTGTGAGGGGAATCACCATTAATGTCAATGACTCCTAGGGTACACTAGTACAGTCCAATGGGTGTGAATTTATGAAATGAAGTTGAATACTCGACATAATCTCTCGATCAGGGGTCAATAATGAAAACCCACCATCAAAAGCGAGGAAAACTTCCATTGAGGCATGCAAGTTCCAAGGTACCAATTAGTTTCTAAGTATAATTCCTAGATAATGAGTCAAATTCAACATGAAAAGACTCACCATAGGATGGATTTAATGTATCCTCCATCAATGACACGAAACGGGTAAAAATATTTGAAGTAGATCCAAGTAATAAGTGATTCAGAGTTGAATCAAGGATGGTCGATGTAATTGTTTTCCCTGGGTTATGAAAGGAAGCGAAGAATGAGGAATAAAAAGGGAAAAAGCGAGCTTTGCGGAAGACATAGTGATAGTCATTGGGTCAAAGTGAGAAAAAGCACAAAAAAGATGGAGCGAAGTGTGGAAAAGTAAGCAGTTGGATGAGGATATCGAGGATGACAGATCAGGAAGGGAGATGAATTGAGGATGACTCATAAAGTGGGAAAAGCCACCGTTGGATGGTTTGGAACACCGTGCAAGAAGGAAGGAAAGACAGGCTGGTGAAGCCCATAAAAAGAGGGTCAAGTTGACCTAGGGTTTTGGCACCTAGGTTTCGGCCTAAGGCTGTCGGTGAGGTATTGTAATGTATAAATAAAGGTCAAGGGGACCTGGGTCAGGTTGGTAATTGAGTATTGGTGTGATATTGTTGTTGATATAGCTCTATTATTGTGTGAAAGATTATCGTATTGGGGGAGAGAAGTGCTGAGAGAGAGAGCCTTCTGGTATTGTAAGATATTTAGCTGTGTGCGAAGATCAAGTCCTGCAGCTGGGTGTGCAGGAAGGGGAGAGAAAGAGAGAGAAGAAAGAAGATCTTCTAGTTGAGAGCGAAGACAAGAACTGTATGTTTTTCCTTAATAAATCATAAGCACGTTTTTGTGGACGTATCCCTAAAGAGAGGGTGAACCAGGTATACCTTTTGTTGTTGATGTGTGATTGATTCTTTGATCTCTGTTGCTGTTGTATTATTGTTTGCATTGTTGTGTTAGATCAGATCTATAGCTGTGAAGGAAAGATCTAGCTAGTTTAATGATAGATGCATGTTATGTTGTTGTTGCAATAAGAACCACTTGATATTCCCCTGGTTGTAGACATCTATGTTCTGCAACACCCCCATAGATTCTTCAAGTGAGACTTCATATGCTTTGCAGCTACTGCTGAAAGGGCCAGTAGCTAGGGCTTGTTGTTGCTCTCTTGGAGCTGAACCCTGGGTTTGCCCCTGTGCCAACAAATGGTTCCATTGCCGAGACCAAAATATTTTTAAGTGAATGTCAAGGTGGTTCCCATAGAAGACAGAGATTCAGAAGTGGGTAAAGCATCAAGAGAAAGAATTTGATGAAGTCTAGAACAAGAACCCTAAAATAAGCACTGTATATTGGCTACAAAGATACATCTTCACCAACATTCACGAGATCTTCTTTGGAGGAATCCATCTGGAGTTACATGAGTGGTTGGATAGGTTAGCTAACACATAGTTTGAAATCAGATCTAGACCCCCTATGATTTTAACACCAGCATTGATCCAGAAGGTCAAGAGAGTCGACAACGTTGTATCCAGAGTAGTATATCACTGGTTTGATAGTACCATCAAAGGGTATATCACTGAGTTTGTTGTTGATAGAAAATAATTGTATAGTCAAGCCGAGAGATACTTTTTCAAGGGACCCAGAGGAATTTGTTTTCACTTCTTGAAGCTAAGAATCAATATGCTCTTTCATGAAAACCACATATTGAAGATACAGTAGATTGATCAGAGCTGAGAAGGCTAATGTTCAAGATCTCGAACAGTGACAATGACACAAAATAAGGGCATACGTGTAGTCGGAAAGTATTCCAAGGAGCTCACATCGAGAATTTGTTTAACCAAAACTATGGAGAAGAATGTTTCTATAGTGGAGAAGAGGTATATCTAGCCGACGAAGAGCATACAGAGCCCACCAAAATAGAAGAAGGGGAAGCTGAAAAACTGCGCTAGAGCGAGCCAAAAACCTCAGGAACTGTGCGTACTACTGAGGTAAGTAACATTAATCCTCCTATTATCCAAACAACACTTAGCATTAAGAATAGTCAGAACCACCAGAGTCTTCAAAGTACTATTACCAGTAGCCCAGCATCTACTCAGACAAGAACCGTAGTCAGCTTTATGTAAAAGGAAATGAGACTCCCTATCTTTAGAGGAGATGGATCTGAATATCCAGATCAGAATTGGTTTTTTTGCAAGGCCGTATGGATTATTAAAAGTATCACCAATAAAGCCATCAAGAGAACCCAGTTCAACACTACGCTAAGGGACTGCACACTAAGATGGTACATGAAACTGGTCCAAGTATTGGCACAACCTAAGCCCCTGAATGAGATCAAGAATGCGTTGATTGCAGAGTTTAAGAAACCTAATTTGGAATCACAATGTATTATGGAACTAAAAGAGCTTAAACAAAAGGTAGCAGAACCTGTTTGGGAATTCAACCAAAGATTCAAGACCCTGACAGGCCGATCAACTTTCCAGATCCCTGACGAACAGAGCAAAGAGTGGTTTATTGTTGCATTGTTACCACACATAAGAATCCATTTGATGTAGCAGCATATTGCATCTCAGGCGGAAGCCTTGGAGATCACCATGAAGCTGGAATCAACACCGATGGGAGAATCTAGCTCAGGCATTAGCCAAATCATGAGCCAGTTAACTAGTTTGTCTTTACAGGTTGAGGATATGAAGAAAGATAAAGGAAAATACAAAAGGGAAGATATCTGGTGTGTAAGATGAAAATCTGAAGGCCATGATAAGGAACATTTCCCTTTATTTCATGAGTACTTGGCCTCAGGAGCATCGAGCCCCTTAAATCAAGTTAACCTACCCTGGTGTGAGGTATGCAGAAATAGGCATCACCCAAGTGAATGCTACTACATGCAAAAGTATGTCCAAACACCCACAAACTTGTATTGTACATTTTGCAAATTAGTGGGGCATGATGATCGGGATTGTAAAGCTTATGATCTCATACAAGAAAGGTTGAGAGACATATACAAAATTCAAGGTGAAGTAGAACAAGAGGGAAACACTCCGTAGTACAACTCTCCGGGGAGAGAAAATTTCACTCCTCGCGATGGCTATAGAGGAGGAGGAGAAGGAGGAGGAGGTATGGGCCGAGGCCGAGGACAAATAATTTGTTACAACTACGCACAACCAGGTCATCTAACAAGGGATTGTCAGAATCCCTGCACAACCTGTAGTTAATGTAACTCCTTCAAGCATGTCATAGAAGAATGCCCTATGTTGCTGGCTAAAGTTCAGGGAAAATGAGGACCCCAGTAGAACCCACAAGTACAACTGATATATGTTGAACCTCGCGGAGCAGACCCTAGAGTCATTGTTATTACTCGAGGAGGCACTTCTACAGGAGAAGACAGAGCAACCCAAGGAAGAACTGAAAATGACCACGGAGTCAGGAAAGCTATAGAAAAGAACCCAACGTTCGATGCTAAGAAAGAAAGGAAGATATTCGAGGAGGCAAGGAAAGAGTTCAAAGGAGATCAATGATATTCATCAAAGAGACAACCATAAATCAAAGAATATGGTATGTCTCAGGCATTTGATCTATCTGCATCACCAACAGAAGGGAAAGAGGTAAGCAAACTCATGGAATTCTTGCACACTTGTGTTAAGTTGATTCAAGATAAAGGCGTTGTACAAGAATTACAAGATTTAATCAAGCAGTATGAACTAGGAAAAATAGACCCCTTGCTGAATAGAGCAGTGCACCAAATTGGAAAAAGGAGAAGGACAAATAAAGAATTACACTTGAATGCTTATATAGGAGAGTATGAGATAGACTATGTGGTCCTTGACTTAGGGTCAGAACTCAATGTCATGACGAAGGAGACTTGGGCATTGATGGGAAAACCCAAGATGATATATTCCCCTATCATGCTTCGCATGGCTAATCAGCAAGTTGTCAGCCCATTTGGATGATTAGAGCATGTCCCAGTGGACATCGATGGAGTAACAACCTTTGCAGATTTTGAGGTGATTGAAATTGTTGATGATAGCGTCCCTTACCCTACATTATTAGGAATCGATTGGGCCTTCAATAATTCCACTATTGTTGATTTAAAGAACCAATGCATGACATTTGAGAAATATGGCCTTAGGGTCATTTCCCCTTTAGATCTAGATGAGGGTCCAAGATACACATAACCCATTAGAGAAGAAGACCACGCATTTGAACTGGAAAACATATACAAATTAACAGCCAAACAACAGGATTACATCAACCCTACAATTGATGAAAATCTAAGTTGGCGAAGTGACAGTGCATGTTCATCTGACTCCAAAGAAGCGCTGGAGAAATAGAAGAACCATATGTACGAAGTATCTACAAGAAGATGTGCTAGGATAACCAGAGAAGTTCGTTGGATTGGCACAATAGTGAGTAATCTACCCACATTTGATGGGCTGAACTCTCTGGAAAGCTTCTTATCGGAATTTGAGACAAGCATACCAACACAACAGAGGTTGTTGGCAATGGATAAGCCCATGAAAGCCACACCAACAAGATGGTGAGGGACACATAAAAGAAATATTACAGACTGGACACAATGTCAAACTCTGATGACAACGCGGTTCTCAGCACAAGAAGGAAGTTGTGAAGCATGGTACACAGGTCGAAGCTACCCAAAGGACCATGTACGAAGCTGTGAAGAGGCCTGTAGTGACATTCCTAGAGAACAATGGGTACACAACTTCGTCAATACATTGGATACCACCCCAGTTAACTGGTACCTTCAAGCAAAGCTGCGCCTTGTCACTTCAGAATGGGAAGGTATGATCCATAATTTTATAACTACCTTTTTGTTTGACAATGAATTTCCTTCTATAGATCGAGCACTACTGATGGTGATACATAAAGTATTTGAGGAGGCATATGGCCTCCCCTTGGATCAAGAAGTGGATGAATGGACCGCACCCCTCCAAAAACTGCAGATGTGCTACAACATCAATGCCGACAAAGACGATGATCCAAGGAAGGTGAATATCACAGAAACTGAAGGTCAGAGAGATGTGGAAGGTCCAGGAGTGGAACTGACATTCATTGGAAAATCAATAAAGATAAATAAAGTCAATATTGGGACAGAGGAGACACTGAAGCTTGCCAATGTTGGAGATTACTGGGACGCTACTACCATTGACAAAATCACAAAATTATTGCATGACTATCAGGACTTGTTCCTGACCAAGTTCACTGATATGAAGTGAATCAAAGAACCTATGGGAGAAGTGATAATCCCTTTAAACCAGACGCGAAGCCATTCAAGCAAAGAACCTACATATTGAACCCGAAATATAAGGAAAAAGTGAAGATTGAGCTCGACAGAATGATGGAAGCAGGGATAATTGAACTTGTCGAAGAGTCGGAGTGGATCAGCCCCATGGTAGTGTAAGATAAGAAGATAGGTGAGATCAAGATTTGCATAGATCTCAAGAAGATGAATAATGCTTTTGTACATGATCCTTTCCCTACCCCTTTCATGGATGAAGTGCTAGATAACGTGGGAGGCCAATAAGTATATTCTTTTACAAATGGGTTTTCAGGATACCATCAGATTCGCATCGCCAAGGAGGACCATCATAAGACTACATTTGCCACAGAGTGGGGATCCTACCAATACATAGTAATTCCATTTGGACTGACGAATTCCCCAACCATCTTTTCCAGGGTGGTGGTTGAAGCATTCAAATAATTTTTGAATAATTTTTTAGAAGCATACTTTGATGCTTGTACTATTTTTAGTTTATTGAAAAATCATATTGAATGTCTAAGGCTAATGCTGGATAAATGAAGGCAGTGTCAAATTGTTTTGAATTTGAAGAAGTGCATCTTCTTCCAGGGATGATTTTAAGGATGGAAATTTATTTTAAAATGTAGAAACCTTGGCGAATCTTACTAATCCTTCATATGCCAAATATAAATGATTAGTGATATTTTTGTAAAAATATTCAAATTTCCAAGGATTTTATATAGTTTTTATAAAATTTTGGCGATTTTTAAGGTAAAATAATTTTATCGTATAGAATTTGGGTGAATCATTTTCAAAATAGCAAATCGCATTTTTGGAAAAACCATGGAAAATTAGCCCATGAGCGAAAATTAGCCCCTAAAATCATCCATGTCTTATCCTCACCATTTGGAGTATTATTAGGTCATATTGTATGCAAGCAAGGATTGTTGGTGGATCCATCCAAAATTGCAATTATAGTTGATTTACCACCACCTACATCAGTCAAACAATTGCGCACTGCGTTGGGACATACAGGCTATTACAGGAAATTTATCAAAGGATATGCTTAGATTACTTCACCAATGGAGAGATTATTAAAAAAAGATTGTCAGTTTGGTTGGACAGACGAATGCCAACAGAGCTTCGACACACTGAAACAAAAGATGGTCACTGCACCTATTCTAGTCTTTCCTAATTGGAGCAAGGAATTTCATGTGCATGTGGATGCATCTTCTATTACATTAGGAGAAATACTGGCACAACTTGGAGAAGGGGACATTGATCATCCATTAGCATTTTCCAGCAGGAATATCTCCACAGCTGAAATCAATTACACTACTACAGAGAGAGAGAGGGACTAGCCATGGTGTATGCATTACAGAAATTCTGCCACTACTTGTTGGGAGGAAACCTTAAAATGTTTACTAATCACTCTGCATTGAAATACCTAATCAAAAAGCTAGTGTTGGGGGGAAGAATATGCAAATGGCTTCTCCTGTTTCAATAATATGATTTTGAGATCATAGTTAAGCCAGGAAGAATGAATAAGGGCCTAAACCACATGTCGAGGTTGGAGCATGGCGAAGAACCTACCAGTCTGGAGGACACGCTACCAGATGAAAAACTTCTCGCCATTAGAAAGATTGATGACCACTTTGTAGACATAGTCTAGTTCCTATCAACAGGAATAACTCCAGCCAAATACACAATTCCACAGAAGAAACGGTTAGTGGTGCGCGCTGCATATTTTTCACTGATAGTTGGTCAGCTATATAAAATGGGACCTAACGAGATCTTAAGAAGATGTGTGATGGAGGCAGAATGCCCTATGATCCTTGAAGAAGCTCATGAAGGCATTGCAGGAGGACATTATGCAGGAAAAGTAACTGCACAAAAGGTTCTGCAAGCTGGCCTTTGGTGGCCTACATTACACAGAGATGCTAAAAAATATGCGAGAGCATGTGATGTATGCCAACGAGTTGGAAAACCACCCCGAAGAGATGAGATGTGATTAGCACCATAGATGACCCTAAAATCATTTGAAAAATGGGCCATTGAATTTGTGGGACCTATAAACCCACCAGGAAAGAGCACAGGAGCAAGGTATATTATCATTGTGACAGAGTACCTAACTAGATGGGTCGAAGCAAGAGTAGTCAAGGACTATAGTGCAGCTAAAACTGTGCGTTTTATATTTGATGACATAATAACCAGGTTTGGATGCCCTAAGGTCCTTATGAGTTATCAAGGGATACACTTCATAATTAAGACAGTTAAATCCCTAACTGAAGAACTTGCAGTCCACCATTAGAATAGAAAACCTTATCATCCACAAGAAAATAGAACGATTGAAGAATTCAACAAGATCTTGGTGCAAGATACCAGATATATAAAATATGCAGAACATAAATAAAATGCTCCAAATGGCAGAATAACAATAAAACATCGAGCATAATATCCACAATAACACCGAAATGATATAAGAACAACAATAGAAATAACACTTTGATTTAGAAAGCAATGTTCACAGGCCTCTTCGAGGGGGCAACCTCCAATTCAGTAGCGCTCTTTTACAATAATCTCCAAGCTAGGGTTTTCATACCCTCGACACTTATTTATACTAAATATGTCTATTAAGAGAAGCATCTAGAGGAATATCCTTCTAGAAGCGGAAGCTTCTATTAGGTCTTCTTACATCTGCCTTATTCTATTTTATTGAAAGGCCTTATTAATATTGACCTTTATTACATTCGAATACATTGATCTACCTATGTGAAGGTTAGGACCTTAACATGTCTGCCCCCTTAAAAATAGCCTTGTCCTCAAGGCTTGAGATGTGGAAACTGCTTCAGAATGGTAGTCGGTTCCCAAGTGGCATCTGTTGGAGTCATATCTTTCCACTGTACTAGCACTTCCTTGATGGTTCTCGGATGCAGGTGATGCTCACGCTAGTCCAAAACTTCTTTGGGTTGTAGCCAAATGGATCCTTCTTCAGCTAACTCTGGAAGGTTGGTTTGAATTTGGCACCTAGTTCCAATCACCTTCATCAAGCATGGAACATGAGAAACAGGATGTAGCTTCGACTGACTGGGCAGAGCTAACTGATATGCGACTTGTCCCACACGCTTGAGAACTGTGTAAGGGCCATACAATTTGGGTGCTAGCTTCTGACAATGCTCAGCCTTAAGGGAAGTTTTCTTATATGGTTGGAGTCTCAGAAACACCTAATCCCCTTCTACAAATTGACATTTGGAGTGACCTTGATTTGCTTGTTGCTTCATTCTATTATGTGCCATGACAAAGTTCTCTTTAAGGGTACAAAGGATATCCTCGTAGACTGTAAGTGTTTGGTCAACCGCCTGGACCTTCGAGGTACTCGGTATGTATGAGAGAACTGAATGTGGCTTATGTCTATATACCACTTCAAAAGGAGTCATGCGAGTGACTATATGGTATGTAGTGTTGTACCACCATTCGGTGAGGGGTAACTATTGAGCCCACTGGTGTTGTTTTTCAGAGGCAAAGCACCTCAAATATGTTTCCAAACACTTGTTGACAACTTTTGTTTGACCATCCATCTGGGGATGATAAGTTGAGCTAAGATGCAATTGTGTGCCTTGTATCTTAAACAGTTCTTGCCAAAAATTACTTGTGAAAGTTGGGTCTCGATCATAAACAATAGAGTGTGGCATGCGATGAAGCTTGAAGACCTGGTCCATGAAAATTTGAGCCACCGTGGATGCAATAAATGAGTGGTGAATAGCACAAAAATGAGCATACTTGGAAAGGTGATCCACCACCACCATTATGATTGATTTATTCCCCAATTTGGGTAAGCCTATAATAAATTCCATAGAGATATCCTTCCAAATAGCAGGGGGAATCGAAAGCGGTTGGAGGGTGCCTGGAGATTTGACTGTTTCTCCCT
>SNQJ01S0111745.1:11062-27213 GCA_010110895.2 Picea sitchensis | reverse complement strand
GGAGCCAGGAGTACCCTGGGGGAGCCAGAGTCTTGTTCTGTAGTTTTTGGATCAGATGTGAACTTTTGGGATCTTGAAGCCATTCCTGGCGCACAGCTTGGAGCCAATCGGGTACAATGAAGGAAAGAGAAAAAAGGGATCCTTCGTCTTCATATTTCTGGGATAGTGCATCTGCCATGACATTTTCTTTTCCCTTCTTGTAAATGATCTCATAATCATATCCAAAGAGCTTAGTCACCCATTTTTTTTGCTCCTGGGAGGAAATGTGTTGTTCCAGAAAGTACTCGAGGCTTTGATGGTTGGTCTTAATTTGGAATCGTTTCCCCAAGAGATAAGGATGCCACAACTCAACAGCATGCAGAATCGCCAACATTTATTTTTCATAAATGGGTTTGCCCAAATTCCTTTTAGATAGTTGCTTGGTAGTGAAGGCCAAAGGCCGACCCTCTTGCATAAGGAAAACGTCGATTCCTTTCCCTGAGGTGTCACATTCCAACACAAAGTTCTTTGTGAAGTCGGGAAGGGCCAAAACCGGAGTGGTGCACATGGCCATCTTCAAGGTGTGAAAATATTGAGCAACTACTGGAGTCCAAGTGAAAGAGTTCTTTTTTAGGAGAGCCATGAGAGGTGTTGCAATCTTTCCGTAGTTCTTAACGAACTTGCAATAATACCCTGTGAGGCCCAAAAATCCATGCAAGATTTTGAGAGTCTTTGGGTGCGGCCAGTCTTGCATAGCTTCAATCGTTTTTGGGTCCACCTTGACGCCATCCTTTCCCACCAGATGACCTAAGTATTCTACTTCTGAGGCACCAAAAGCACATTTGGACTGTTTCAGGAAACGTTGGTGCTGAGAGAGTAGGCAGAGAACTTGATCCAAATAAGTAAGATGGTTTGTCCAGGTTTTGTTATAGATGAGGATATAATCAAAGAAAAATAAGACAAAATGACGAAGAAAAGGGCAGAAGACATGGTTCATGAGGCTCTGGAAGGTGGAGGGGGCGTTACACAAACCAAAAGGCATGACCAAAAACTCATAGTGGCCCTCATGAGTGAGAAAGGCGGTCTTGGTAATGTAGGCCTCTTTCATATGTATTGGGCAATAGCCCGAGCGAAGATCAAGTTTGGTAAAGAATTGGGCACCACTCAATTCATCCAGGAGGTCATCAATGACAGGAATGGGAAATTTGTCTTTGATAGTCAGTTTGTTGAGAGCACGAAAGTCAAGACACATTCTCCAAGAAACTTCTTTCTTCAGTACCATGATGACCGGAGATGAGTAAGGGCTCGTACTAGGATGAATGACGTCGACAGTAAGGAGTTCCTAGACCATTTTTTCAATTTCATTTTTTTGTGCAAAGGGGTGGCGATATGGATGGATATTGGGGGGAAGGCTTCCTGGGACAAGGGGAATGGAATGATCATGAGCACCGTGGGAAGGAGGGAGTCCTTGGGGAGTGGAAAATACCGTTTGATGTTTATAAATGAGGGCTTGGAGGTCTTGGGGTACTGGGGGTGTCTCTATGGATTGTATGGCATGGAGTTGGGAAATGACACCAAAATGACCTTTTTTTAGCAGTTTTTCCATGTGATGAGAACTGATGACTTCAGGTGAACCAGCAGTGATGCCTTGGAATTTGTATTGGTGGCCTCTTTGGTCGAATTGCATGTTTAAGTTCTGAAAATCCATGAGAATGGGACCCAAAGTCCTTAGCCAGTCTGCACCCAACACAATGTCGCAACCTCCCATGTCAATAGCAAACATATGGGATTTTAGGTGGTATTCACTGATTTGGAGACGAACATTTTCACAGCGCCCACCACATTTCATAGTACCACCATTGGCAATCATGATTTGGAAATTGTTGACAGCATGGATGTAGCAATGGGTTTCTTGGGCAATGTGGCAATGAATAAAATTGTGGGTGCTGCCACTATCAACTAGAATGATGACCTTTCGGTGCTTGATGTAAACGACTAGCTTGAGGGTTTGGGGGGTAGAGAAGCCGGTGAGAGCATTGAGGGAAATGATCGGTTCCACTTCGGGAGGGTCGAAGGGAGGGTTTATGTTAGTGATTTCTGGTGACTTGGTCACAAAGGGATTGTCAACATCCTCTTTCGGAATATCCTTAGAGATGTCCATAAAAGGATTTTGTTCCTTACATTTGTGGCCTGGGAAATATTTTTCATCACAATTATAATAGAGGCCTTTGAGTTGGCGTTCATCCATTTCAGCCCTGGTCAATTTTTGGATCTTTAATGGGGCGGAGGGAGTAGTGGGGTTTACTGGTTTAGGGCGAGGGATAAAGGAAGGCTTACGGTTTTGAGAGGAAATAATTTTTTGTGCTTCTTTAGCTTTTTTAGTAGCCTCCACCCAAGTCGTAGGTTGAGCCATGAGGACATGGGCCCAAATCTCCTCCTTGAGGCCACTGATAAAACACTCTTGAAAGAAAGCATCAGTCATGCCCTCTGTTCAAAAAGTCGGGCACTCAAATGCAGTTATGAAGTCTTCTACTATTCATGATTGCTTCAATTTTGTCAAATGGCCCAAATGGTTGGTGTTAGTGTCAAAGTGTTCATAAAGCTCAGTCATAAATTGGATCCAAGAAATATACCCTTGAAGAGAAGTTTTCCTCCTTTGCCACCATTGCCAACGTTCTTGATCTAGATGGAGAGCAACATACCGAAGTTTGGCCAAGTCATCGATAATGTTGTAGAGAGAGAAATAATGTTCCATTTGGGTGACCCAACTAGTGGGGCTGAGCCATCAAATTTGGTTACATCCACCCGCGGAAGGCGTATGTCCCGTTGAAATTGATGGGGCTGAAAGGAATGGGAAGAAGTTTCACCTTCAGTCTTTGTATGTGCATTAGGAAAAGAGTCATCGGTAGGGATCTTGAGTTTGGTGCAAAGTGATGCAAAGACAGATTCAAGCTGGGTGGTTAGTTCATGTTCGACTTCTGCCACTGCGGACTGCACGACTGCATTTATGGTGGTATTGATGGATGTATCATGGGAGGCAATAATAGCACTTAGTTGTTGCACTTCTTGTTGGGTCTCGAGGAAACTATATTGCAAGGTGTTGAAGTGAGACTCCAGTTCTTGGCTATGGGTATGGGCCATGAGGATGGGTGAACTGAAAAGGGAGCGGGCAGGGTCAGAAATTTTTGCAGAAAAATGATATGGATGAATCTGATCAGGGAGAAGAGATGAATCTAATCGAATAGGTCTCAAATAATGGTGAAAAAATTCTAGACTTTATTTTTTTATTTTTTATAGCTGTGGGGTTATACTTTGGTCTGAAGAATGTCGCAGTGCTGAAATCCCCAAATTCTTAACCAGAAAGAAATGTGTATTTACTTGGAAACCCGAACACAGATGCACGGCAATAGATCTCGTTGTTTTAATTTGTTTATGTGTATGTTTATGTTCCCCAAGGGTTAGGTATTAAAGGGCTCTACAGACAAGGGTTTTCCCTGTGCTATAGCTCTATGATATACGTGCGGGGTCCAACAATAGTACTCGGCCCAATATCTCAGGGAACTAACTAAGGAGGATAGACCGTACCCTTAGTCGTACTACCCGACTACCCAGGTACTAGAGAGTATCTTATCGAGTGCTATTCTCGGTGACACTATAGAAGTCCGGCAGCCGATAGGTCTATCTAAAGAGGGCTTCAGAAAATCTAGGTTGATCCATACACAGGTGATGTCTAATGCGCTACCACTCAAAGGGGTACCAACAGGGGTTACAAGGGTGGCCAACAGATGTGCGCTTAAGAACCACTTATATTTCCTGCGTGTATGAATCCCTCAACCGCGGGTTTATGCACGTAATGATAGATCTTTGTGGCTTAAATACGCTGGAATACGTTTCTACCCTGGAAAAAAAAAATACCCACAATTTATGCCAAGGAATGTGCTTTGATACCACTTGCAAGATACCAGATATATAAAATATGCAGAACAGAAATAAAATGATAGAAATGGTAGAATAACAGTAAAATATCCAGCATAATCTCCACAATAACATCGAAATGATATAAGAACAACAATAGAAATAGCACTTTGATTCAGAAAGCAATGTTCACAGGCCTCTTCGAGGGGGCAACCTCCAATTGAGCAGCTCTCTGTTACAATAATCTCCAAGCTAGGGTTTTCATACCCTTGACCCTTATTTATACTAAATATGTCTATTAAGAGAAGCATCTAGAGGAATATCCTTCTAAAAGTGGAAGCTTCTATTAGGTCTTCTTACATCTGTCTTATTCTATTTTATTGAAAGGCCTTATTAATATTGACCTTTATTACATCCGAATACATTGATCTACCTATGTATGGGTTAGGACCTTAACACTTGGGGAAAATGTTGACTAAGATTTGTATTGTGAACAGGGACGACTGGGATTTAAGAGTACAAGCAGTACTCTAGGCTTATAGAACCACTTGCAAAAAATTAACAACGCAGACTCCTTTCAAGTTGATTTTTGGTCTTGAAGCTGTTGTCCCAATGGAGTACTTGGTACCAAGCTTAAGTATTTCTACATTTACAGACATGGATGATACTGACGCTATTCATGCGAGGCTATCATAGTTGGTTGAACTAGAAGAAGATAGAATTATTGTAGGCTTCCATCAACAAATTCAAAAGGAACGAGAAAAGGCCTATCATGACAGACACATCAAGAATAAGATATTCAGGAAAGGTGATTTAGTCCTGCTATATGAAAGTAAGTTTATCAAACACCCTGGGAATTTTAGAACACATTGGCTCGGACCATATGAGATTGTCTACTTTACAGAAGGTGGATCTGTGCATCTAAAAACATTGAAAAGAGACTAGAAGGAAAGCCTGGTGAATGGGAGTTTGCTAAAGTTGTATTATGACAACCAATTGCCTCACATCTCTCAGTAGAATCAAGAATAAAAGGGTTCAGGTACCAGGTGCAATTGAAATTGGGTACCAGACACAGAAAAGAAAGTCTGCACAATGATGAAAAGGAGGCATAAAACAGAAAGAAAGTGACGCACTGCACAATCAAAAGTCGAAGAAAAAAAAGAGGGTCAGATCTCAAGTGCCTCGGGATGAGTCACAGGTGATTTTTGGGGGCCTGTTGGCCCTGGGTTATGAAAGGAAGTGAAGAACAAGGAAGAACAAGGGGAAAAGAGAGCTTCACAGGAGACACAGTGACTGTCATTGGGTCGAAGCAAGAAAAAGAACAGAAAAGATGGAGCAAAGTGCGGAAAAGCAAGTTGTTGGATGAGGAGATCGAGGATGACACATCAGCAAGGGAGAGGGATCGAGGATGACTCCGAAAGTGGGAAAATCCATCGTTGGATGCTTTGGAATATCACGCGAGAAGGAACAAAAGACAGGTTGGTGAAGCTCGGAATAAGAGGGTCAAGTTGACCTAATGTTTTAGACACTTAGGGATTTTGAATTTAGGGTTTTGGCACCTAGGTTTCGATCTACGGATGTCGGTGAGGTATTGTAATGTATAAATAAAAGTCAAGAGGAACCAGGTTGGGTTGTTCATTGAGTATTGGTGTGATATTGTTGTTGATCTATCTATATTATTGTGTGAGATGTTATCGTATTGGGGGAGAGAAGTGATGAGAGAGAGAGCCTTCTAGTATTGTAATATCTTTATCTGTGTGTGAAGATCAAGTCCTGCATTTGGGTGCAGAGGAAGGGGAGAGAAAGAGAGAGAAGAAAGAATATCTGCTAGTTTAGAGCGCAGACAAGAACTGTATGCTTTTCCTTAATAAATCATAAGCACATTTCTGTGGACATAGCCCTAGAGAGAGGGTGAACCACGTATACCTTGTGTTGTGGATGTGTGATTGATGCTTTGATCTCTGTTGCTGTTGTATTATTGTTTTCATTGTTGTGTTAGATTAGATCTATAACTGTGAAGGAAAGATCTAGCTAGTTTAATGATAGATGCGTGTTATGTTGTTGTTGCAATAAGAACTACTTGATATTCCCCTGGTTGTAGACATCTATGTCCTGCAACCCCCTCATAATTGCTTCAGGTGAGACTACATCTGCTTCGCAGGTGCTGCCGAAAGGGCCAGTAGTTAGGGCTTGTTGGTGTGCTCTTGGAGCTGAACCCTAGCTCTACCCCTGTGCCAATAGTAATAGAAGGATTAAGGACTACATAAATGATCGACGCAATAGAAATATTTGTGGGTTGAACTTCTCTTTGAACATATTGATGACATGAAAATTGTCCTGGAAACATTGACTCAACAACAGGGATCACAAACCAATTTGTAATCTTATAAGGGATAATGATCAAGAGAGAAGCATATATTCCAACCTAGACACAAATATAGTGAAAGGGTGTCATGTTCAAAAGCGACTCACTTCCATAGAATACAGGTTTAGACACATTTCTTTCCAAATTTCCCCCCACCTTTTCTCTAGAGTACCTCTTTATTTTTACACAATCTTGAGGAGGATAACATATATGCTTGAACTGTAAGCTCATCCTTCAAATGAGTCCCTTGGAGTATGTTTAATGAACCATAGGAAGGAGTAGTTCAGTCCCATATGGGCCTTTGGATGTTTGTTTTACGAGTTCAAAGAAAGAAAACTCAGTGGTCTTTTCATATTTATGGAGTTTGAAAAGAACTTAAAGAGGACTCCATAACTTTTTATAATCATGTTTGATTAGAGTGTTACTTTTTCGTAAAGTAGTCTGATGAGATTGAAAAAAAGATAAACTATCGCTCAACAAACATTTTCTTCAAATTCTTTAACAAACATGAAAATAACAAGATCACTCAAAAATCTTTTCATGTTTAGAGAGTCTAAAAAGTGCTTAAAGGGAACTCCAGGGGGTTCCTTTTTCGTATAACCTTTACAAGTCTGAAAAAGTGATAAACGTTTACTTGGTTACATTATCATTGATTTACGAGTGTGAGAAATAACAAAGACTAAGCTCGATATTGGTTTCATTTTCATGCAAGCTTAAAACAAAACAAAACTATTCTTGGGATAGATTTTATTTTTACACAAGCTTAAAACTAAACAAAACTTTTCTTGGACCTGGTTTCATTTTTACACAAGCTTGAACCAGAGGAAACTATGCTTGAGGTAGGTGGTTTCATTTTTACACAAGCTTGAACCAGAGAAAACAATGCTTGATGTAACATTCCCTGCATCCAACTAGGCTATGCCACATAAAAAATTGTGAACTATATACATAATTAAAGCATATACACACAGAAAATCTTGCGGAAATTTAAATATAAAACTTAAAAGAGACAAATGCATTCTGAAAATCCATATATTCATACAAAATAATAATAAAAATACACACACATGAAAATCCCATAAAAATAAACACATAAATAGTAATGTTGCATGTAATTTAACACACAATTGACACTTATCTTGGTACAATATCACCAACTGTGTCCAAAAATTCCATAAAACTCCTAGAATTAGACCACATTGCTCATCACTCTCAAAAGTGGGTCACCCCCTAGATGGGACTAAAATACACTCGGGTAAAGGGATTCCTAACCAGGATGATGTATCTCAGACAATAGGAAAGACTCTATCACATGTACCAACTCAAACTAACAACCTACAGTACCTCATTCCCTACATGTATGTCCCACCCAAGGAAGTGTTCCCCTTCTCTTCTCAATAGTTCTTTGGCTTCCCCATTTCCTTTCTTGGCTTCATCAACAGGCTGGACATGAAGTCTCAGAGCCCTGTAGTTGTAGTTTATCACCTTCGGGAATTAATTCCCAACAATTTTCTCACCTAGAGATACTTTCTCACGGGCCTGACAACTTGCCTCTTCAATCTTCCACGAGCCTGACAACTTGCTTCTTGATTCCAACTCCTAAGCTAACTAGGTACAGGTACATGTACTGGTACGGGTATGTGTACGTGTATAGGTACAATGATAATAACATAAAGGTACAAATAAAAAATCAATGAGTGAGTGAATGATGATGGAATGAATGAGAAAATGAACTAAATCCAAACTATATGTATGCATGTTCCCAACTTAACACTTGTCATGTTGGGAGATACTTTGGCCCAATTGTCCCCATCCTTAGAACTTAGGATAAAATAATTATCCATACTTTATACTTTAAGGAATATTAATATAATATTCCTTTTTGTCTTAAGCTCCCTAGTTTATCCCTTTTCCTTAAATTGTATCCCCCCCTTTCCCTAACTAGTGGAGTTTATTCCCCCATACTCTTTTATCACGGTTGGTCTACATGCAATGATGTATTATATTAATGATAAAACATATAAAAAAATAGGCTCATTGTCCTTTAGCATCTAGGCTCTTCGGCCTAATTCAATACATAATCCTCCTAGCTTATAATAATTGGCTCACTAGCCTATACAACACAACATATACAGAAAGTCTCCTTGGCCTCAAAATTCTGCACACTTAAGTTTACTGCACACAGTATCCTGGAATGTGCACACTTAAGTTTACTGCACACAGTATCCTGGAATGTGCACACTTCATCATTTTAGTGCGCAGTACATGTGAGCACTATGCCATTGAAGGTGCATAGAAAAATGATATCAAACAACTTGCCAGCTTAAGTACATTTTCATTTACATTTACAGTTGGGGTTCGGCCTAGGGGTATTACAATCCACTCCCCTTATTTATGCACTATCCTCAGTGCATTATGTACACATATACTACCAAAATTTCAAAAATCCTCAAAAATATGTGGGAATTCTACCCACATAGAATCTTTATGCTCCCAAGTTACATTCTCGGGACTTTACCAAGTCCATTGGACCTTTACAAGGCCTATGGCTCAATTCCGGAGTTGTTTTATTTTCCAGTCCAGAATGTATATTAGATGTACCTGGAAAGTGCCTTCTTGCTCCACCTGAATCACATTCCAATCAATAACAGGATTAGCATCAAGTATATATTTCTTAAGCATTGATACATGAAATACATTATGAATGGTCATTTATGTAGGCAAGGCACACATGTATGCTACAAGCCAAATCCTCTCTAGGATTTCAAATGACCCACAATAGCGAGCTACCAACTTTGAACAATTTCCCAACTTCATGGAACTTCTGTTGGCCGTCACTTTCAAGAATACATCGTTCACCACTTTAAATTACCTATGAGTTATTCCCTTATCATCATAGCTTTTCTGCCTATCCTGGGAAGCCTTTAATTTTATTTTTTTCAACATTTTCTCCTTCATTTCCCTGAGTAAATCTGGTCCAACCACTTCTCTATATACTGGGTTATCCCAACTTACCAGTGTGTTGCACCTTCTTCCTTAAAGTGCCTCAAATGGGATCAACTTTAGAGATGTTTGGTACCCATTGTTATAAGAAAACTCTACTAAGTATAGGTAGTCTTCCCATTTTTATGGTTTATCCATCACATACATTCTCAACATATCCTCAATCACTTGATTCACCCTCTCTATTTTTCCATCCGATTCTGGATGATAAGTTGTACTAAAATTCAAATTTGTTCCAAATCCATTAAATAATCCCTTCCAAACATTTGAGGTAAATTTTGGATCTTTGTCAGAAACAATTGTCTTGGGTATACCATGTAATCGAGCAATTTATCTCATATAAATATCATAAATTTTGGATTTGTTGTGAGTGATCTTTACTGGAATAAAATGGGCAGCTTTAGTAAGCTTATCCACCACTACCATGATAGAATCATGTTGCTTGTTTGTTCTGGGCAGTTTGATTATGAAATCCATTGTTACAACTTCCTATTTCCACTCAGGATTGGGTAATGGTTGTAGAAAACCAGTTGGGTGTCTATGCTCATCCTTTACCTTTTGACCCTCCAAACATTTGGCAATAAAATCAACAACTTATTTCTTCATGCCTAGACAATAATATTGGCTCTTGACAACTACAATAGTTTTCTGATAACCTGGGTGCCCAACATAAGGTACATTATACATTTCTCTCAATATCATATTTTTCAATTACTGGGAATTTGGTACATAAATTATGCCCATGTATATGAGAATTTCATAATTTTCTAGCTTATAGTCTTCAATTTTCTGATGCAAAATACCTTGCTGTAATTTTTCCACTAACTACTTGTATTGCAAATCTGATTTTTCAGCCTCCAAAATTCTATCTTTCAAATTTGATTGGTACATGATAATGGTTGTAGCATGAAACTCATGCACTCTTCTACTGAGTGCATCAACCACTTTGTTCCCTTTCCCCTTGATATGCTTTAGATCAAAGTCATATTCGCTGAGAAATTCTAACCATCTGCTTTGCCTAGCATTTTGAGTTGGATGATCAAATAAATATTTTAGACCATTATGGTCTATCCTTATCCCAAGACTTTTCCCCATGAGGTATTGCCTCCACTACCTCAAGGCATGCACTATGGTTTCCAACTCCAAATCTTGAGTGACATAATTCCTTACATGCTCCTTCAACTTCTTTGATTCATAACATACAACAAACCCATTTTGACTGAGGAATCCACCAAGATATTCTTTACATGCATCAATGCATACAATGAAGTCTTCATCTGGATATGCAATCCTTAGTATTGGAGCACTTGCTAATAATTTCTTCAAGTTTTGGAAACTCTTTTCACAATGCAATGTCCACTGAAATTTCACACCCTTCTTTTGCGAGGAAGTGATTGGTTGTGTAATCTTTGACAATCCTTCAATAAATCTATTATAATATCCCGCAAGGCCCATGAATGATCTAAAATCTATCACATTATTTGGTGTTGACCATCCTCTAATGGCTTCTATCTTCGCAGGATCCACTGCTATCCCATCCTCTAAAATGATATGTCCCAAATAATAAATTTGTTTTTGATAAAATGAACACTTGATCAATTTTGCATACAACTGATGCTCCCTTAATACTTGTAATACCATCCTCAAGTGTTTTTCATGCTCTTCATTTCACTTAGAATATATAATAATTTCATCTAAAAATACAATGACAAACTTATCTAAGTATTATATGAAAATACCATTCATTAAACACATGAAGACAACTGGTGCATTTGATAATCCAAAGGGTACCACTGTGAACTCATAATGACCATACCTTGTTCTGAAAGAAGTCTTGCTGATGTCTTCTTCTTTAATTCTTACCTGAAGATAACCTGACCTAAGATCAATCTTGGATAATATTTTTTCATCTTTCAACTAATCAAAGAGGTCATCAATCCTTGGCGAAGGATACTTATTCTTCACAGTTACCTTATTCAACTGCTTAAAGTCAATGTAAAGTCTCAATGTTCCATCCTTTCTCTTCACAAATAAAACCGGGGCACCCCAAGGTGACACACTTGGGCATATATAAACCTTCTTCATGAGATCTTCAAGTTTCTTTTGCAAATCCTTCAACTCTGGTGTACTCATCCTGTATGGGGTCTTGGATATTGAAGTTGCTCCAGGCATCAAATTTATGTAGAAATCAATGTCTCTTTTAGGGGGTAATGTTGGTATTTCCTTAAACACATATTAAAACTCTTTTAGGACTGAATAATATTCAATATTTGACACCTTATCTTTAGGTGTCTCTTCCATATGTTATGCAAATAAATGACACCCTTTTATGTAACATTTCTTCAGCTGCAATGATGAAATTTCTCTGATGGTTACTTCCGTGGGAATTCCCTGCACTGTCCTTAGGCTCCCTTCCTCATCCAAGATAGTAAATTCCTTGTTATGATAGTCTATGATAGCATGATGTTGGTCCAACCAATCCATCCCAATTAGATATTCATATGAACCTAAAGGAAAGATGTTCAAATCTTCCTTGGTGTTCAGTCCATTCATGTCCACAAGACATGACTTAACCATCTCATTAACTTTTTTTTTGTCTCTAGTAGCCAGCTACAAAAACCAAGATTTTCCATGATTTCTTATTGGAAAATTCAAACTTTCCACCATATTAAGATCTATATAACAATTAACCATCTCATTAACTTTTCTTTTGGCTCTGGTAGCTAGTTGCATAAACCAAGATTTTTCATGCTTGCTTCTTGGAAAATGAAAAATTTCCACCATCTTAGTATCTATATAACTATGAATAGATCTTGAATCAATTAAAATCACAATGGTTTGGTTGTTGATAATACCTTCCACTTAATTCATATGTGGTTGATACTCTGCTTGTTTGTTGTCCAGGGCTGCATAGATCCTTGGTAAATTTCTGCCCATGTCCTCCACTATTTTAGCTTGCTGTAAATTTTGAACAATCCTCACTTTTTCACCTCTGTGAGGACAATATCTAAACATATTATCTCCTTTACAACCCCAACATTGAATAGGTGGTTTCCTTGGCCTTTGACCCCATGTATCAATCGTTCTAGTTTCTCTATAATTTTTTTGTCCCTAAGGATTATTTATGAAGAATAGTGGCTTAGTCCCCTTCTTCCTTTGATCCATCATGAATTTATTTTTTTCTTCCCAATATTTTTGGGAAATTGGCCTTGATTTTTGTTGATCATATAGGAATTTGGCTCGCCTTATGGTCTCCTCCAATGTTTTGGGATCATCATATTTTATTTTTTCACTGATGAATGATGGCAATCCACTCAAATATATATGATACTTCAGTAGTTCTAAAAACCTTATTTCATATTCATCTATGGTCATACTCCCAAGCTTGAGTTCAAATAAATATTTCATTTTATTATCATAGTATCTCTTAGTCAAGTATTTCTTTTCAAAATACTTCTTGAATTCCCTCCAAGTAACATTTTTCTCGTTAATGTGTTGCACTTGCACAAGTTGATCCCACCACATGGATGCCTTTCCCTTGAGTTTATAGATGAAAATTCTTCCTTCTGCATGAGAAGAATAATTATGCAGTCAAAAATACTTTCTCATGCCCAAAAACCATGTCTCTTCATATTCATCCTTCTTGTGCTCACCATCAAATGTAGGAGGTTTGATTTTGTTCATTTTTCCTCGTAGCTCATCCATCCCAGACCTCTTATGCTTCCTGATAGGGGATGGGCTTGATCTGTTGTGTGCTCTCTTATTGTAATGCCTAGGGGAGTGACAGTGATGTCTGCTAACACTTCTTGTTCTTATTTTCTCATCAAGAGACCTGTGACTTCTTGATTTGCTTGAGCCACTCTCCTTATCCAATTTATTTTCTATTATGCTCAAGATTTTCATTAACTTCATGTTGAATTCCTCCTGCTGATCCTTGGATTTAATAATCCTTTCATTATCAGACTTATGTCTTTTTACATCCTTCTACAATTTTTTAATGGTCTCTACCATATTCGTGTTTTCATCCTTTCCTTCTCCATGTCCATTAGAGTGTGTTCCTTCAATACTCATATGGACATCCATCCCTTTGATATCTTATTCCTAGTTGCAAGCCCCCTGTGCATATTCCATTATTATGCACTCTGTTATGGTCCTGATTAGATATAGTTGTTGTTAACTTTGCAAAATGTGCAGCCAACAAAACTTTGTCAGGGTAGCTGTTTCAACAATTTCATGAAAATATGAACCATTCTTCTTCAATAATGCATTAGAATTCTTTCTTCCGATTTCCTGAAAATTTGTTGATGAGCGAAATCGACTGTCCATCAACTGGAAGAGTGGAACCGGTCCGGAGTTGTCTAATAACCCAAGTCGTTTGGAATGAACCACCCTGATGGGTTTAGCGACTCCGTTAGCTGATCTAAGGTCCTAAGAATACAAAAAAAGAAAACTAATCTACAATAACTAATCTAACTATAAATAAGTAAAACAAACTAATAAACTAATCTAACTAAAACTAACTATTAAACTAAACTAAAACTAATTATTAAAACAAACTAAACTAATCTAACTATTCTATAAATACAAACTACTAACTACTACTATACTAACTCTAATTACTTAACTATCTATCTACTAACTGAAATATAACTTATTCACAAAATGTATAATATGTACAATTTACAGATTTAAATAAAACCTGAAAAATTCATTTATATTCTTCCCTAAGACAGAAAATTATATTTTTGTTGATTTTATGATTTTATGAACAAGAGATAAAATAGAACTAACTAAACTAAATCACTAATCTCAACTACAAATATATCTAACTAAAATACTAATATTATACTAACAAATTAATGAAAATAAATTACAAACTGACCTGGAGGAATGCTCCAGATTTGCCCTGTGTATGATGATTATTTTAGCTGATCAGAGGGAGGAAACCCGCACCAAATTATCTAGTAGCTTCTCGTAAACGATAGCTGCAGTGCTCTTGAAGCGTGATTACAGGACAAACAAGACATAAAAATCACAACAATCATATGATTTATAAATCTCCACAGTTAGATAAACCCGTATGCAAAGACTTATACAAAATAATTCAATTGATGAAGAAGAGAAATATATCATTCATTAATTGAATAAAATAATTGTTGTGTTTTTAAATGTTGAAAGAAATCAGACATGGATCATATTAATTAAATCACATCATTCTGCAAAAGACTATGATATCAAAAGTAGTCTATAATCACTTGCTAATGACATGCATAAACTTGAAACAAAAAATTGATATTATGAAAGCGAAAGCTGTAGAAAAACATCAACTTTTGTCTCAGTTTGTATTAGGAATCCATAGCCTGGTTCTCCCACAAGTGAGGATGATCCTTATTACAAAAATAATAAGTATTTATAAGTTTTTCCACAGGGTAAAACCTCCCTGTGGAAGTTATCAAAACTGTTTACATAAAATCTGGGAAGATATCCCAAGTTTAACTAAACTAAAATAAAACTAAAACACACAAATATTCCCCTAGCCTATCCAACATGTCCCATGCAATTCGAATTTATCTGAAAAGGGCCAAAAATGAACAAGTTAGAAGGATTCTTTATTAATAAAATGATAAAAAAAATCTAATAGTATAGACTAAGTACAGAATCTTGTGATTCTGTTGCAAGATACCAGATATATAAAATATGCAGAACAGAAATGAAATGCTAGAAATGACAGAATGACAGTAAAATATCCAACATAATCTTCACAATACACAGAAATGATATATGAAATAGCAACAAAAATAACACTTTGATTCAGATAACAATGTTCACAGGCCTCTTCAAGGGGGCAAGCTCCAGTAGAGCAGCACTCTGTTACAATAATCTCCAAGCTAGGGTTCGCATACCCTCGCCTCTTATGTATACTAAATATGTCTATTAAGAGAAGCATCTAGAGGAAGATCCTTCTAGAAGCAAAAGATTCTATTAGGTCTTCTTACATCCTCCTTATTATATTTTATCGAAAGGCCTTATTAATATTGACCTTTATTACATCCGAATACATTGATCTACCCATGTGTGGGTTAGGATCTTAACATGTCTGCCCCCTTAAAAAGAGCCTTGTCCTCAAGGCTTGAGATGTGGAAACTGCTGCAGAATGGTAGCTGGTTCCAAAGTGGCATCTGTTGGAGTCATGTCTTTCCATTGTACTAGCACTTCCTTGATGGTTCTTTGACATAGGCGACACTCACGCTGGTCCAAAACTGCTTCTAACTGTAGCCAAATGCAGCCTTCTTCTGCTAACTCTGGAAGGCTGGTTTGAATTTGGCACCTGGTTCCAATCACCTTCTTCAAGCGTGAAACATGAAAAACAACATGTAGGTTCGACTGACTGGGCAGAGCTAACTAATATGCGACTTGTCCCACACACCTGAGAACTGTGTAAGGGCCATAAAATTTGGGTGCTAGCTTCTGACAATGCTCGGCCTTGAGGGAAGTTTGCTTATATGGTTGCAGTCTCAGAAACACCTGATCCCCTTCTACAAATTGATGTTCAGAGCGACCTTGATCTGCTTGTTGCTTCATTCTATTCTGTGCCATGACCAAGTTCTCTTTAAGGGTACGAAGGACATCCTCTCGAACGGTTAGTGTTTGGTCAACCGCCTGGACCTTCGAGGTACCCAATAAGTATGAGAGAACTGAAGGTGGCTTCTGTCCATATATTACTTCAAAGGGAGTCATGCGAGTGGTTGTATGGTATGTAGTTTTTTACCACCATTCGGCGAGGGGTAACCATTGAACCCACTGGTGTTGTTTTTTAGAGGCAAAGCACCTCAGATATGTTTCCAAACACTTGTTGACAACTTCTGTTTGACCATCCGTTTGGGGATGA
>SNQJ01S0111743.1:0-28749 GCA_010110895.2 Picea sitchensis | reverse complement strand
GGCCTCCAAAAATGCCCAATATCCCCCAAAATTGGAGTAAATCTGCTAATATTAGGCTCATTTAATTAAAAATAAACCAAAATCTGTTGTTAAAACCCATTTTGGACTATATAATAGGCCGCAGCCCCCAATTCCCGGGCGCGTGCACCTTTTGTGGTCACATGGTGGCCATGTGGCCAAGCGCATGGCGCTGGCCACCCCACTCTCGCAACTCTGCTCCTGGTTTTATGGGCGCATAATATGGCCACGGGGGTGACTATTTAACAAACGTCCGCGTGTTCTGGTGGTAGCTCCGGGTTCCATGGTCATAAAACCTCATGTATTCATTTGGTGGTTGGCGCATATGGTGGCGCGGAGGGATGGGGCTAAGCCCCGGCCCTATTTCCCGCCGTTTAAACCTTTACCAAAATTTAAAAACAAAATATGCCGTTTGGATAATAAGTAACGCCCGTCGGCGCCCTGGCTAGCCCGGTTACCATAGTCCGTTTGCGTCCAATAGGTCGCGGGTTCGACCCTGCCCGACGATGATCAAACCAAACTTTTACATTCAACCCAATAACCAATAGCACAGCGCCACGTGGCAGCCCGTGATTGGGCCACGTGGCGCTTTAAAAACCAACCACAACCTGACACGCGTCGATCTCTGATTGGACCACGTGTGTGCCACGTCAACCCATCCGTACTACCGCCTGTCATTCGACTGTACTGCCACACGTCCTGCTGCGTCATCTTGCCGTACGCCCTGTCAGCCTGCCACATCACCCGATGACGTCAGCGTGCCACGTGTCACCCTGTGAGTGGTGACACGTGTCGCCTCTGTACTGGTCGAAACGTACGCCGAAAAGGCCAAATCTGTGTGACACGTGTCGCATCCTGGTGATGCCACGTGTCCTCTGTACGGTCTGCCACGTGTCTCCTCCTGGTTGTCCCATGTCAGCTGTACGGACATGCCACGTCAGCTGTACGGACGTGCCACGTGGGCTATACGCACTGTACAGTCATCCCCCTTTTTTGCCTGTTTGCCCTTTCGGACAGAACGCGATATCTCCTCCATACGGACTCCGTTTGACGAAGTAAATATACCACCGGAATCAAGAAGATGAGACGGACGCAATGGAATAGGTTTCGTCGCATTCCGAGCACTTTCATTTTTGAGCATTTTTCAAGCCCTATCAGGCTTCTGGATCCGTTTTCGGATCAAAGGGGCATCCCCATTCATGGCCGTAACAAACTCTCTTGCCTCTATTCTCTTGAGCTTGGGTAATAAATAAGATCTATGATGAACATCATCCCAAGGTCTACCTAGTTCAATAATTTCCTCTAGGATTACCTCGTTAGAGGGAAAGAATAAGTCCAAAGGGTCATGAGCGGCAAGAGATTCTTGAGCCCAAATAGGCTCAATAACATGATCTAGCTATTGTGGGAGAGTCACGTCAGGGTGGGTAGAGGCTTTCTAGACAATAATGTATGTAACCTCAACAACGGATAAGTTCATGGACATCCCAAGTTTCCCTACCCATTCCATCAAAGCCGATGGGGAAGGAAAAGTCCACAGGTCTTCAAAGTAACTCATTTTAAAAGACGCAACATGGAAAATTGTAGCTTTTAGCTAGTTAGGGACAACCGAAATAAACCTAACATCGTTGGAAGGAGGTGGATAATAAAATGTTCCCATAAAAGACAGAAACAATATGGCACTTAAGTTAACAGTACCTAACTGTGGGTTATCAATCATCGAGACCGTGGATGCCCCCGATGAAGAGTCAGGGTGAGAAAAGGATAATTGATCAACAATTATAAACCGACCTTCGTGAGGAAAACATAAGACCCAAAAAGTGCTGGCTACAACCACATTCATGGAATAGGTCCAAATCCTCCCTAAAAAAATATTATAGTCGAGAGGTGCATCGAATACTTCTACCTTGATGCACACAATTTTTCCGTCCAACTGCACGGGGAAAGAGAGAATTATACCATGTGGTCTGAATGATTGATCGTCAAACATTGTAAGCAACATGGGTGACAAAGAAAACTCGGGTTGGTCGATGGCCTTCCAACATGCCAACAACATAATGGAAGTCAAGGCACCCTCATCCATCATTGTACAAAAGATGTTATGTGTCAATGATTTTTTGGTGTATGCCACTACTATCCAAAAAGAGACATGGTGAGGAAGACGGGGTTTATGGTCAGTAGGATAAAAAGGAAAAATACCGAGTTACTGGGAGGGGAAACTTTGGAGAAATTCCAGAGTAGACATTGCATAAGGGGTTTGTTCCAGACCCTCCACGAAGGAGTAATTCTGAGAATCCCTCACATTTTCTTTATGAGAATCCTTTTTGAACGCAACTTTAGGGACCTGAGTCATCATTTCTCCCACTGTCTTCTTAATTTTAAGAGGATTGGGTTTGATGCCTCTTTTCCCTTCTCAACAAATTATGGCATTCCATAGCTATGAGCCTTGGTCGATAAATTTGCTTCGGCTTTCATCATATAGATGTTTGCAACCCCGTTATTATTATTGGGTGCGGGGGTTCCTTGACTGGCCCTAACCACGCTCATGCATAAGGAATCTTGAGCCATATTTTTCCCTTGTGGAAAAGGGTTTATCAACACAACAATTTGTTGTTGTGCCAATAGCCTCTGGGATTCCTCAAGATGAGGGTATTGGTGAGTCAAGTGGTCATCTATGAAAATATTACACGAAAAACTCACCTTTCTCTTTTTAGTTTTTCCCTCACCAACATTATTTGCATCCATTTTATCCCCCTAACCCTTCCTCTTTTTTTGTTTCCTTTTTCCCTTGGTTTGTTGGTTACCCTTGGGATTTGTTGATTACACATTGTGTACATCCGACGTTTGGGTTATGGGGGCAGCCAAACTAGCAGTTTGGGTGGCCATAGTCTATTGAATTGATAATTATTGTAACTGATTAGACAACAAATCCATGGACTTTCTCTTTGTTGAGACTACTATGTTATCTATTGTAACAAATATTGAAATTTTGGCTTTCGGTAGCTCAAGAGGAAAAAATTTGTAGTGTTTAGCTACCAAAAGTGCAGACTTTCGGTAGCTTAAGTCTCAGGTTTCATATTCCCTTAGCTGCCAAAAGTGTAGATGTGTTTTTACCCATAAATCAAGTCATGAGGAGGTATTAAAAGAATGCAATAAATGACAATAAAAATTATATAATAAGGTTTTACATAAGTGCCATGTCACCATTTCGGGTTTTCGGTAGTCGAGGGTTTGGCCAACGTAAATATTTTGACCATTGCTCTATTTCCCCGAAACATGAAAGCCGAAATTGGGGGTTTGGGACTTTTGGTGTCTTATGGCACTCTGAAATCACACTATTAGCTGCCGAAATCCAGGAGTTTTAGTGACTAAGATACCCTTGTTTTCGGCCTGTTAGCCACCGAAATCATAGTTTTTTCCAAAAGACAAACTGCCTATGGGAAAATTCACTTTTCTTAACCTTGGAGAGGCCATTTTACATGTTTGAATAGTCAATTGACATCTACAGATCTTAAGATTTCCAGTGGTAGCTTTAGATCCGAATTTAGAGCTAGGGAAGCTAAGGAAAAAGTGCTCCGCAAGATGGCGTTGCAGACATGGCCCAGACATGTAGGAACACGACCATATTTCAGTTAAACAATTGTCAATTCATTTCTCAGTCGGTTTTGAGGTCGTTTCTCATATTTTATACGTGGAAGGATTATATATTGTATATATCTTTAGTAAGAGTGATGGGGGGTGTTGAGTCCATTTTTGTGCTTCCATTTTTCCCTATAAACCATACTTTTGCCTCTTTATCTATCCATTTTGCCTTCATTTCATTCCACATTTTCCATGAAACAACCTATGGAAGGTATATTTGTCATTCTTTAGCTTAAGAATTGAGTTTTCTAAATTTTAGAATTAAAATTGAAAATTTATCAGAAATTACAGGATTTGACCAAATCCCGTAAAAGCTCCATGGTTTGTATACTTGCAGGACACCTGGGAGAAATCTAACACTTGGGTCATGTTCCCTGATATACAAGGATGGAGAATGAGCTATCAGATTCGAAATATGAGCCTTCCAGATGTCTGGTCAACGCTGGTCAAACAGGGCCACTTCAGTAGAAAATGCCTTATTTCAGCCTTAAATCTTGGACAGTTTTGGATTTCGTGGGATTTTGACCATATATTGTGGATCTAAAAGAGGCATTCGACCCTCCTAGGATATTGTGGATCTAATCATGATATTTAGGAGACATTTTAGCATTTTTGGTTTTAAGACTCTTGTATAAATACTCTTAAGCTTAAACTAGTAAGACAATCTTGATATGAATGAAGAAACTTGAGAATTTGCACTCTTGAAGATCAACTCTGTGTTTTTTTCATGTGAATTCTTATGGTGATTTGAATGCTACTAGAGTTCTTTCTTAGCTGAGTCAACTCAAGTGTACCAGGGAAGCATTGGAGGGCCCCCATTGCCAACTAGTACACTCTTTCCTTGTGTTCTTTTTCAAGTACATGTTTTAGATCAGATCTTGTTGTAGATGGGTTTTATTTTGCTGTAGGTAGATGAATTTCATAGCTCAGTTACATGCTTAATGCTTCCAATCCTTACTAATATTGTGAATGGTTTCTTGAATGAGAATTCAATGTGTAGTTTGACTTCAAGCATTAAGATAGTTTTGAATGCTTTTTGAGTTATTTATACTCTCAGTACTTTGATTTGATTTGATGATAGTTGTTAATGAATGAATGAAAGAAGACAATGAATGCATCTCTTGAATAAGAGTTTTTTTCTTCTAACATTTGATAGGTCTTAAAATTAGTTCGAACATCTCTTGAATGCTTACTGTTCTTACTCTTTAGAAAAACAAGTGCTGATTACAGTTATGAGATCTATGAAGATGACTTCTGAATAGAAGCTTAACATCTCTTTCATATTCAGCCTTAGAATAGGTTTTTGGTTTATCTGCATTAAATATAAAAACTATCTCTAAATCCATATACTTTGGACGTGCCTCTAAGTCTTACAAACACCAGATTGACAATCAATTGCACTCTAATTTACTTGGGTAGATTGGAGCTTAACATTTTGGAGTCGTTGTCGAGGAGGCATATTTAGAGATATAAAAAAAAACATATATACTCATAAAAGAAAAAAACATAGCATAGAAGTGATTTTAAATTATGTTTCTTTATGTCTAAACTTAGGGATGATAAAGGCAGATTTTTAAAACAAACCCCCCCCAAAACTAATCCATGATCTATAGGAGCAGAAACATCTACAACTGAATCTACCACACCAACTGTTGGAAAGATTACTTTAGAAGAATTGGAAGAGAAACAATGTTCAGGACAATGGTTAACTCTCATAGAAAGACAAGTTTTATTGGCTTATGAAGTAAAGAAGAAAAAAACACAAACATAAATATCTTCTGTAGGAAAGAAAAAAGAAAAAACAAACTATTTTTGAACAAATAGGACAACCTCTTTTTCCAACAGAGATATCAGACTGTACAACAAAAAACTTCTTTGAAATGTCAGAAGCTGATAGACAAGAAAGGGAGAGAATGGAAAGGGAACTAGAAAGGAAAAGAAATGAAGAAGGAAGGAAAAGAACAAGAAGATAGAGAATCACATCGAGAGAGGAGGAAAGAGGGAAATGATGATGAAGAAGAGGAAGAAGAACATACTACATTTGCATTTCCCATAGTTGACACACCAACCCTTTTAGGAGTGACATAAAATGAAAAATATTCCTCCATACGTTCTTATTTAGAATTTATTTGGCTTGTCTGCTGAAGACCTTGATTCTTTCATGTTTGAATTTGACATCATTTGTAGAACATATGGATATACCAATTATGCTCAAAAAGTTCATTTATTTCCTACAAATTTGAAAGGATATGCATTGAAATGGTTCATGGGTTTGGGAGAAACAACCATAGTATACTGGGATGACATGAAAAATAATTTTCTTACTAAATATCAACCTTTTTGTAAGTCCAAATACTCTAAAGAATATATCTTTAAAATGACTCAAAAGTGAGATGAAAGCTTAGAATAATATCTAAGAAAATTTTTTACAACGTTGTAAATCTAAGCAATCTAATCTCCCTTTGGATGTCATCCATACTATCTTTTTGAAGGGAATTTCGGATGAAAATTTGGAAGCTCTTAATTTAATGGGGAATGTTCTCATAATACAGCCTCCCAAAAAATCGAGGGTATGTAAAGTACTCAAGGAAAAGCTAAAAGGAATGGACAAGAGATATTGTTGACAAAGTCCAACAAAATCAATTTCAATGGTGTTACTAAAACAAAATTAGAGAATCACATTTGAGAACTTTAAAATTAATATTATGAACACATTTGGTTCACCAATTGACACATTGAAAGCTAAAAAGAAGCGAGAGGAACAAGATCAAGTATTAATCATTTTTTGTCCTAAGTGTAGAAAAAAACTTGCATTGAGAGATTGTCCTTTAATAATCCACAAACTTGAATTTTGTGGATTATGTACAGATAATCATGCCGTTGATGATTGTCCAAGGTTAAAGAACTACAAGCTATTTCCGGATAGAAGAAGGACAAGGAATGGAGTCCCTTTACTACCTAGCACCTAGGAAGCCTTGGCGACCCGCGTTCTGAGGTATGTCTCAAAATTTTGCTCCTCAAAAATTTCCTTAGAATTTTCAAACTCCCATTCAAAATTCATGGGATACACCCATGCCTTGGAAAGCTTGGCCTCCTCAGTAGAACAAAAACCAACCTCCCTCAAGGTTTGTGAGGGTATTCTCAAGGAAATCATCCATACCAACAACCTACCTTGACCATACCATGACCTTATCAGCAACCATACCAATAGCCATATCATCCTTTCCCTTATCACTTGAGTTCAGTAGAATCCATACAAAATTCATATTTTGATCATCACAACTTTGCCTCAACTAGCAACCATAGCAAATCAACTACCATCCAACCAACCCCCACCCATACCAACTCAATTAACATCTCAACCAATCTCCAATCCCAATAACAAAGGGGAAAAACCCATGTACAATGTTGAGAAGAAGACCATCATATTCATACTCCCTCTTCAAAATATCCACTTGAGGTGCAGGAAAAGTTTACCAAAGGATTCTCTTGTTATCGCATAAAAACAAATTGAACAAGAGGAAATTCCTAACACAGAAGAGCTATCAACAGATAATCAAATCCAGAAGGGAAAAACATTAAATATCCAAACCTCCTTTCCTAGAGAGGTTGGTTAAAGATAAATTACCAATATCTCTTCACGAGTTTGATGTCTTATATGAATTAAGAAATTTCTGTGTGAAAATTCAATTATTGCAGGCTATTAAGGATATCCCAATCTATACAAAAAGCAATTAAGAATTTTGTTCAAGAAACCAACAAAATAAGGAAAGATCCACCAACAATTCATGTAATTGGAAATCTAGCTGGCCTAATGTCAAATAACATTTCTATCGAAAAATATGTTGATCTAGGAATTCCAATGGTAACCATAACAAACAACAATTTTTCAATCTCTAAGCTGATAAGTGAAGCTTAGAACCTTCAGTGTGATGACATTGGAAACAATGAGACATTTGAATTTGCAAAATCTGAGACCAACCACCACGGTCTTAGAATTGGTTGATAGATCTAAAGTAGTTCTTGAGGGTATACTGGAAGACATCACTATTTATTTGGATTCTTGGGAATATCCGATTAGATTTCATAGTCCTTCAACCAAAATCTAACCTAGGAGGCCATCCATTAATCCATGGAAGACCTTGGTTGTACGGTGATCTTTCATTGGTTGTAGAGCGAGGGGAATATTCTTATCTCATGGAATTTGAGAAACAAATCACACTTTATCCTCCGGCTCAAAAACCTTTTGTAATAGATCAATTACCTTGGCTTGAAGAAACAAAGCAACAACAGGAAGAAATAATTCAACCTATATTAATTATTAATCAAGCCCTTGAAGATTTTAAAAGGGAGGAGAAAATAATGAAGATCTATTAAGACTATTTCATTTGAACCCGAGATATCTAAATTAAAGGGATTAAGGGCCACAAAATACATTCTTGAGATGGGAAATCTTGGGACACAATTTCAAGAAAATTGCACAAATCATTCTTTAGAGTCAACATTTAATGAAATTTTTCCAATTATTTCCATGACAAATACTTAAAGCAAGATAATTGAAATTAGTCCTCGGAAACATTTTGAATGGCACAAATTTTGAAACACCACCGGGAAGAACAATTGATTGCATTATTGAAGAAATATCATAAAACATTTTCTTGGGAATATACTTTGATATGTGAAATTCATCCGGATACATTACGCTCATCATATCTACAGGATGATAACATAAGACCACTCAGACAACCAAAACGAAGAATGAATCCAATATTGTAAGAGGTAGTCAAAGAAGAATTTTTGAAGGTAGGATTCATCTACCCTATCTCGACTTGATCAATGGGGTTCTCCATTGGTTGTTGTACCACAGAAAAAATGGAAAATGGGAATTTGTGTAGATTATAGAATTGAACAAAGTAGCTGAGAGATCATTTTTCCATTACCATTCATAGATCAAGTCTTGGATTCACTAGTAGGGAATAAATAGTTTTCTTTCTTAGATGGATTCCCATTAGCTAACCAAATAAATATAGCATTAGAGGATCGGGACAAAACTACTTTCACATGCCCATAAGTGCATTATGCTTATAAGGTATTACCTTTTAGTTTATGTAATACTTGAAGCTACTTTTAAAAGAGCAGTCCTGGCCATTTTGTTGATTTAGTATTTTATGAATGTGTAGAGGTATATATGGATGATTTCTCTGTGCATGGTGATTCTTTCGAAAAATCTTTGAAAAACTTGGAAAAAGTCTTAATAATATGCATAGAAACAAATTTGTCTCTTAACTTGATGAAAATGTTTTATGATGTTGGCCAGAAGGGGTAGTGTTGGGTCATCATATCTCATCATCCGGAATAAAAGTGGATCCAACAAAAATAGAAATCATCATAAATCTACCAAAACCAATAAGCCAAAAAGATGTAGAAGTTTTCTTGGATATGAAGGCTATTGTCGAAGATTCATTGAAAATTTTAGTAAAATAGCTTTCCTTTATTCAAATTACTGCAAAAGATATACATTTTCATTGGAATACTAATTGTCAAAATGCCTTCCAGAAACTCAAGGACAAGCTATCAACAACACCTATCTTAAGAGGGACTAATTGGACTTTGCCATTTCATATCTCAAGAGATGCATCAGATACTGCAATAAGAGCATCATTACGGTCAAAAGGAAAATAATATTATGACTTATACCATTTGCTTCATTAGTAAAATTCTAACCTATAATTAGATTACTCACGATCCTGAGAAATAAATATTGGCAGTAGTACATGCTGTTAATAAATTTCGTCACTACATCAACGGTTATGAAGTCTTTATCCATCACAGTCCTGTTCTTCCATAAAATATCTCATGAAAAACCCTAGCCACTAATGGCGGGATAACAAGATGGTTATTATTGATGCAGGAATTCAACATCGATCTTGAATAGACCTGAAAAGGAAAATCAAGTAGTTGATTTCCTCTCTCGTTTAAAACCCCCGGTGAGATTGTTCCTGTCTCAGACAGTTTTCCTGATGAGCACTTATTTGTAATTTCAGTTAAAACTCCATGGCATGCTGATATAGCCAACTATTTATCGTCAGGAATGCTACCTCCATCTCTCACCTCAAAGAAAAGAAAAAAGATAATAAAACAAAGTGCTAGACACACATGGATTGATGGAGATCTCTTTTATAGAGGATATGACCTCATAATTAAGAGATGTGTAAAGACAAGATGAGATTTTAGAAATACTAAAAGCTTACCATGATGAACCTTCTGGTGGTCATTTTGCAAATAAGAGGACAATACACAAAATATTCAATTTAGAATATTATTGGCCATCCTTATCTTCAAGATTCCAAGAAATATGTCGAAGTTGTGATAAATGCCAAAAGATGGGAAATACTTCAATATTAGGATGCCTCTCAAACCACAAGTTCACATTGTACCATTTGAAAAGTGGGCTCTTGATTTCATTTGTCCAATAAATCCACCATCAAAGGGAAGTAGTACATCTCTTGGTATTATTTGATTATGTTACAATGTGGGTGGAAGCCAAAGCATTGATGAGAGCCTTCTGAGAACAATCCAGTGGTCAACTTCACTCTTTGAAGAAATATTTGTTAGATTTGGAGTACCATGGGAGATTGTAACAGACCAAGGATCACAGTTCAATTCTAAAATGGTGAAGGACATAACAAACAAATATCAGATCGAAGCATCCCGGAGTCTACACCCTATCATCCACAGAAAATGGACAAGTGGAATCTAATAACAAAACTCTAGAAGAAATCATGACCAAGGCAGTCCAAACACACAGAAAAGAATGGTCAGAAAAGATTCAAGAAGATTTATGGGCATCTAAAATCACCTATAAATATAGTATTGGTTTTACTCCTTATCATCTGGTATATGGTAAGCAAGTTTGCTACCTATAGAATTTCAAATACATACTTTTAAATTAGCAACTGAATTAGGACAGATCTTTTCGAGGCACAAAAAGAAAGGATCATGAAATTAAATCAATTGGATGAGATAAAATGAAGGTAGTTGAACACAACACTTTGATACAACAGCGGTCTTTTATTGTGATAAGTGTATCAAGAAGAAATAATTCAAAGTAGAAGAGTGGGCTTTGTTATTTGATTCAAAATTTAAAGATTTCAAGCTAAATTTACAACTCATTGGCTTGGTACTTATGAAGTGCACAAAGTATATGACAATGGCTGAGTCAAATTACAAACAATAGGCGATGAGGCAAGCTCATTCATAAGATCCAATGGACCTGGGGCTGAAGCTCTACAATAAACTTGTCAGCAAAGAAGACTTTTTAAATCAGATATCTCAGCAAAATGAAATGGAAGTGTTAATAAGCCTGTAAGCAAGGAGGACTTTCTACATCAAATATATCAATAGAATGAAATGGAAGTGTTGGAGAAACAAAACCATGTGTCTCCTCCGCATTCTAATTAAAAAAAACACACATAAAAAATATATAAAAATAAAAAATAAAAAAAAAGAGAAAATAAGAGAAAAAAGAAAAAGAGAAAAAAACAAAAAAAAGAGAAAAAGGGAGTTTAGTTGTGAAAACCTAGGTAACTAGCACAATATAAACTCGAATTCTGATTGGAAAACCAAGTAACATTGGCCAACCAAAATTCTTCAAATACTAATAAATTTTGATCATCAATTTCTAGTTTTATTTGTTCAGCGTCCAAAGTTTTTTTTCTGACTTGAGGACAAGTCAATAACTAAGGCTGAGGGGGATAAGGTATACCTTTCAAGCCTTCTACAGATGACAACATGCATTAAGGAAAGGAGCCAACTTCATTTAAATTTCAGCAGAGGGACCTTATGAAGACACTCATTTTAAAACAGTAGAGGGACCTGGAAGTATCCATTTACAGCAGAGGGACCTGATGAAGATATCCATTTCAAGTTCAACAGAGGGACCTGATAAAAAATCCATTTCAATACAGCAGAGGGACTTGATAAAGATATTCATTTCAAAACAGCAGAGGTATCTGATGAAGACAGCCATTTCAATCAGTAGAGGGACCTGAAAATATCAATTTTGCAATCAGCAAGGGACCTGAGAAGATATCAATTTCAATCAATAAAAAGGACCTGAGATACTAGCAAAGTAAATAAAAGAGGAACATGAGGACTTACACTAGCATCTCATCCAGCTTCAGCCAACAAAACACAATGAGCAAACAAGTTAGTATATTTTCATTTTTAATGCTTTAATTTTGAGAATTCTTCCTAAGCTAGGAATGATAAATGCCTTATCCTTCCTTTCCCCTACATTATCCTTTCATCACTCCATTTTTTTTAATTTTTTTTTTCTCATCCTCAAAAGCATTTAAAATGGTACTCAGAAGAACCACTTTTGGTTTCTAAAGGAGTTATAAGGAGGGATTGGGTTTCAAATACCAAAACACAGTGTTATTTTAAAGTTGTCTAAAGCTATGTTATATACACAGACTAAGGTATCGTTGCATAAATCAAGATGGTTTTCACACATTTAAAAGGGGTTATAAGAAGAAGTTCATGTTTGATGAAGGAATTGAAAAAATTTGGGATTTATATGACGAATGAGCATTTTTAAAACCACATCTCATAATAATTGCAAAGGGGAGAAGAGTACAAGGTACGAACAGAGTAGCACTTTCAGCTGTGATTGATGTACAAACCATTTTCAAAAATAAAAACCTTGTTGAGATCTCCACCAACATTTTCCCTCTTCATAAAAGTAAAACGACTCAATTCGTTTTTAATATTTGTTGAGCAAACATGCACGTTGTGTCTCACCTTGCACGCCCCGGGACTTGAACTACCAACGTACCTCTGCATACACTAGCACCATTTCGAATTACACGCCTCGTTGTTCTCTCTATGCATTCCAAATCCCTACATTCTAGTTCATTGTTCCTCCTACGCATCCTAAATCCCTACACTCTAGCACATTGACCCGTCCCTACTCCGAAATTCTCTGATAGAAAACAAATTGTATGTTGACAATCACACTGTCAACATACAAGATTTCATTTTGTGGAAGAAAACATGGGGGAATTGAAGAGGTACGTGGTGAAGCAAGGGCAGAAAACGTATCAAAACAGGAGTCGACCTCTGAAGGTAAGCTCGAACTCAGAATTCACATAGCCAAGTATAAATTCAACGTTATGGATACAATTGTAAACGAGCTAGTCTATGTTTAGCAGAGCCCAAATTTAAAGAAGGAAATTGAGTCAGAGTTCGACAGAGGAGCCCGAGAAGTTTTTCAAATTTACCAGGTATGCTTGTGCAAATTTTTCATGAACAGAGAACAAGCTTAGGAATAAAAAAAATAAGAGATTTCTTTTGCTTATTTGAATAGAAACTCTTCTTGAAGACCATACACAGAAATTAAAAATTCACACAGAGATGGAAGTTTGAGAAATATTGTAGAGTTGAAGTTTTTTTCAATCAATGGGAATATTTTAGGTCTTTTTTTTGAAATTTTTTGAAATATGGTATCAAGATATAAACCTGGGAGGCTTGTAGCATCAGAAATACACAGAGATTGTATGAAAATTCTGGAACAGAAACAGTGGTTAAGTTTTTTTGAAAAATTTGATAGATTTTGTGAAGGAATTGCCTTAGAATTTGCTCACTCATTTGATGGGGAGAGAGCTACTATTGGGAACCTTACCATCAGGATCACTGAAGATAGCCTTGCATTTGTCACTGGACTACCACAGATAGGAGAGAGATATTTTAAAACCAAACATTTCAAAGATAAATCATGGGTACCTTTTATTTCAAGGTCAAGGGTAGCAGCAGTAAACTAGAAGAAAGGAATCCCAAGGAGTTGGTTGGTCCATCCCTGGGATGAGTTGGCATACCTTATACAAAAATTTATAACCTGTGAAGGTAGGTTTAGCATCATTTATCTATATAATATTAAACTGCTACAGCATTTGAGAGGTGACTGTGAGATCAATATGCCTTACTTTCTCTTACAAAGCCTTTCCAAAATGTCCAAGACGGTCCAAAAATAGGGAAGGAACATAGAGAGGAGTTTGTATCACTGTGTTCTTATCAAAATGATCATTAAATATGAACTTCAGAAGCAAAATGTGATTTGGCAACAATTTACCATTGAAAATTGTTTTGAAACCATAAAAGAGGAAGAAGGAGAGGAGCAAATTCTAGTAGTGACTGATGATGAAGGAGAGGTACAACACCCCAAGGCAACAAGCCCAAAACCGCCTACGGGGAGGAGAAAAACAAGAAGTATGGTATTAAAAGAGAAGGAACTTGAGGAAAAAGACAAAATTTTTACCACTTATGAAAGGAGGACAAAAAAATGGCCACAAGTTCAAAAAGGCCAAATACAAGAGAAAAATGATGAAGCACAACAGGCACAATATGAACATATTAAGACTCTTGAAGCACAATCATTTGGAAATGATGACTTTGAGGAACAGGAAACTTCTACCTATGAACATATGAGAGTGGATATGGAACAACTAATCATGGACATGAAAGAAGAACCTCAAATGGAAAAGGTGGCTGGTACATCCACATCTGAACTTGACAGGAAGAACAAGAAAATAAGAAAGATGAAGAGAAAAATCAAAGAAATTGAAGTCTTAGAAAGATACATCAAAACAGAAAATGAAATGTTGAGAACTCAAAGCCACAAAACACAAGAGGAGAATGACACTTTGAAGAAGAAAAACAAAAATCTCCAAAAATAGAATAAGTTAATTTCCAAACAAGCTTATAAGTGGTTCCAGCAAAAAAAGGCTTATAAAGAGAAGTATCAAAAGATGAAATCACTTCATATAGCTCAGGCGAATGTGGAAAATTTATTGCAGGCAGCAGAACTGGTAGAATATCAGTAACATGGGTCAGGGGCATTTTTGTGCATGAGGACATGCAAGGACTTCCTCTTGGGGGAGATGTTGAGTCCATTTTTGTGCTTCCATTTTGCCCTATAAACCATACTTTTGACTCTTTATCTATCCATTTTGCCTTCATTTCATTCAACATTTTCCATGAAACAACCTATGCAAGGTATATTTGTCATTCTTTAGCTTAAGAATTGAGTTTTCTAAATTTTAGCATTAAAATTGAAAATTTATCAGAAATTACAGGATTTGACCAAATCCCGTAAAAGCTCCGTGGTTTGTATACTTGCAGGACACCTGGGAAAAATATAACACTTGGGTCGTGTTCAATGATGTACAAGGATGGAGAATGAGCTCTCAGATTCGAAATATGAGCCTTCCAGATGTCTGGTCAACGTTGGTCAAACAGAGACACTTCAACAGAAAATGCCCTTTTTCAGCCTTAAATCTTGGATAGTTTTGGATTTCGTGGGATTTTGACCATATATTGTGGATATAAAGGAGGAATTCGACCCTCCTAGGATATTTTGGATCTAATCATGATATTTAGGAGACATTTTAGCATTTTTGGTTTTAAGACTCTTGTATAAATACTCTTAAGCTTAAACTAGTAAGACAATCTTGATATGAACGAAGAAACTTGAGAATTTGCACTCTTGAAGATCAGCTCTGTGCTTTGTTCATGTGAATGCTTGTGGTGATTTGAATTCTACTGGAGTTCTTTCTTAGCTGAGCCAACTCAAGTGTACCAGGGAAGCATTGGAGGGCCCCCATTGCCAACTAGTACACTCTTTCCTTGTGTTCTTTTTCAAGTACATGTTTTAGATCAGATCTTGTTGTAGATGGGTTTTATTTTGCTGTAGGTAGATGAATTTCATAGCTCAGTTACATGCTTAATGTTTCCAAGCCTTACTCATATTGTGAACGGTTTCTTGAATGAGAATTCAATGTGTAGTTTGACTTCAAGCATTAAGATAGTTTTGAATGCTTTTTGAGTTATTTATGCTCTCAATACTTTGATTTGATTTGATGATAGTTGTTAATGACTAAATGAAATAAGACAGTGAATGCATCTCTTGAATAAGAGTTTTGTTCTTCTAACATTTGATAGGTCTTAAAATTAGTTCGAACATCTCTTGAATGCTTACTGTTCTTACTCTTTAGAAAAACAAGTGTTGATTACTGTTATGAGATCTATGAAGATGACTTTTGAATAGAATCTTAGCATCTCTTTCATATTCAGCCTTAGAATAGGTTTTTGGTTTATCTCCATTAAAGATAAAAACTATCTCTAAATCCATATACTTTGGACGTGCCTCTAAGTCTTACAAACACCGGATTGACAATCATTTGCACTCTAATTTACTTGGGTAGATTGGAGCTTAACAGGGGGGAACCTCTTTTGAAGAGGGCTTCTATTGAAAACTCAGTTATTTTGAAGATCTGGAATAGCGTAATGTTGTAGACATGTGTTCACTTGATATATGATATTCATCGCGGTTGATTGCTTTAGTATGTTCTCCATCTTGTTACATTCATATTGTTTATCTCTTATTTTATCAACTGAGTTAAAATTTGTTAGGAATTCATTTTGCTTTCTCCTTACACACGGTTGATATGTGTTGTGTTTCAATGATGACTAGTCAGAATTCACTCAATATTAGTGCTCTGCACCTAGTTATTAGCCTCCAGTATTTTTCCTCTAAAGTTGCCGTGAAAATCCATCCTTGTTAGATGCTTTCACTGTGACGGTCTTTTCCTTTTCTATTCTGCTACCATATATTGATTATTGATTGTTGAAAGATAGACTTAATTTGCCTCATTTCCCTCATGTAACACGATCATTGCTATTACCCCTTTTTTTCGGTTTTCACTTGAATCCATCGCCCAATAGGCCTTTTCAAATCTTTGTAGCCACCAACCTTATCAAAATATCTAGTCTTCTAAGAAATCTGGCCTTCTTAGTGTGATTACTGAATATTCTTTGACTAAAAATCCTTTGGCTATTGAGAGAGCCCTCTCTGAGTGTATTAGGTCAGAAACACACTCTAAAGTAGGTTTAATATTACCTCATGGATTGTCTTGCAACAATCCAGGTCAAGCTCCGAGCAATGATTTATTATCTCATTAAAAATGTGCTAAGCATTGGCTCTATTACAACCTATAGTTAACTCTTGCGAAAACATTTTCTAGCGTTGTTGTCGGGGATGGAGGATGAAGTGATCTTCCCTAGGATATGACAAAAAGTTGAGATCTATATTTTGATGGTGAACAAGGGATAGGAATTCAATTGGATGTCATCATTCACCTAGAAACTCCTTGGTTCAAAGACCCTACATGATTCACTGGCGACTCCACTGGTCTCAAAATGTCGAATTCGTTCGTTGCTCGGATTGCTGGAAGGTTTGCTTTTCTGGACTTTACAAATTTTTATGGTTTTCCCAAAAATGTTCCAAACATTAAAGTTTGGGAAGATATCCTTTCTAAATTTGGAGAATATGCATATGACAATCTCGCTCAAAACTTGCTTGAATTCCACAAGCTCATGGATGAATTAAATATACATCATGAAAATGTCCTCATGAAACTGTTTATATTTTTGTTGGAAAGAGATGCTAGACTCTGGTATAAATCTTTACCCAATTCCAGTATTCCTTTGTTAAAATATTTTCACATACATTTTCATCAACATTGTAAAAGAATCTACTCAGCTGAAATATTTTTTGAAGATTGTTGTAATATAGAATTTATAAGACAAAAAGATCAAACAAATCCTCTTGAAGAGGAGGAAGAAATATCATAAATTTCTCAAGTTGATGAAGATGATCAGTATGAGGAAGAGTTGGCTCATAAATAAGTTGGATATGATATCTCTTGTGGACATATTCAAGAAGAAGACATTCAACATCACAACCAACCTGTAGAAGAGAAAGCCAACAATAGTTTCTTGATCCATAAATTACATAGACCACCTCCTCCTTTAACAGAAGAAGAGATAGATATTCTCCTCAATATTTATGTTATAGCCCGTGCTTACACAGACTTGTAGCATTCACACAGTCCTGAACATGTGAGTGAAACTTATTCTATTACTGAAAATGAAAATCTAAGTTTAAATCATGACAAGCATGGGAATTTAGAGGAAGTTAGTAAACCAATTTATGATGGTGATTTCCTACCAGAGGATCATCTTGTAGACACTGTTTTGTTTCATGGAGAAGATAGGGTTGTCATGTGTAATAACCTTGAAGAATGTTTATTGTTCAAATATCCTTTAGATTGTGATTTGGAGGAGTGTGGATATGAGATAGATAGCTTCACAGTTGATATTCCTATCATTTGTCTGACTGATGACACTCCTGAGTTATCTAATGAGCCTGTTTATGATGAATATCCAGAAGAAAAAGAAGAGCATATTTCTTTTTCATCACACACGAAAATTTACGACAGACCTCCTTTGTTTGATGAATGTGATGAAAGTGTTTCTGAAGATGATGAGCAACAAGAAACTTTGGTTCAGCAAGAAAGAAATCAACAACATCATGAAAGAGATCAGCCTATGTATGACAAATACCAAGAATATCTTTGGACAACAGGTGAAGGACATAAGGAGGGGTTACTGAAACAATTGATCTCTCTTACCTGTTTAGCAACTATTGAGCAACAGACCAGTAAGTTGCAGTGCCAAATTTTTTCACCAGTGCAAGAAAACATTAGTAGTGGACAAAGTGCACAAAAACATTTCACACAGCTTGCCCAACAGGAGGAAGTATGGATTAATTGTGAAAGTGGTATATCTCTTCCCTTCTACGATCCAGTAACAGTTTATATGGAGTCAAAATGGGGGGTTGAATTTGTTATTTCCAACTTCTTGAAGTCTGAATTTCAAAACTATAAGTACCTACTCCCAGGGCATCTTTTGAAATTCGCAGTTGTTCCTGTCAGTTTTCTGCTTAAATATGGAAGCATAATTAAGTTTGTTAGTCAAATACTCACTTGGTTGATTTGGAAGTTTTCCTATACTTGAAAAAAAAGTAGTGATATTAGTTAGAGTAGGTGATGTATATAAATAATCTTGACTTTGAGCATTAGAGTACATCAGTGGTTTTCAGTATGTTTCCAGTTTAGTTCGGAATCCAGTATGGTTTTGTTTTAAGTCATTATGACTCCATAGCCCAATGAATGCATAAACAGTTTTTTGTTTCTGAAAGGTGCAAGTTCAATGACAGGGTTGATTTCAAGTCGCCCAATGGATGAAGGCATGAGGTCTACTGTTCTTGGCACTTTGCAGGAAAGCACCATCCCTAGATGGAGCCTATGTTGTAACAAATATTGAAATTTTCTCTTTTGGTAGCTTAAGAGGAAAATTTTTATAGTGTTTAGCTACCGAAAGTGCAGACTTTCAGTATCTTAACTCTTAGGTTTCATATGCCCTTAGCTACCGAAAGTGTAGATGCGTTTCTATCCAGAAATCAAGTCATGAGGAGGTACTAAAAGAATGCAATAAATGACAATAAAATCGCTATAATAAGGTTTTACATAAGTGCCACGTCACCATTTCAGGTTTTCGACAGTCGGGGGTTTGGCTGACATAAATATTTTCACCATTGCTTTGTTTCACCGAAACTCGAAACCCGAAATCGGGGTTTCAGGATTTTCAGAGGATTATGGCGCTCTGAAGTCGCAGTTTTAACTACCAAAATCTGATACTTTCAGTAGCTAAGATACCCATGTTTTCGACCTATTAGCCACCGAAATCGTAGGGTTTTCCAAAACAAAAACTGCCTGTGGGAAAATTCACTTTTCTCAACCTTGGACAAGCCATTTTACACATTCGAATAGTCGATTGACATCTACATATCCTAATATTTCCATTTGTATCTTCATATCCTAATTTAGATCTTGGAAAGGTAGGAAAAGGTTCCCCAAAATATGGCGCTACAGACATGGCCCAGAAATGTAGGAACGCGCCCAGATTTTAGTTAAAAAACTGCGAGTTTGTTTCTCAATCGGTTTTGAGGTCATTTCTCATCTGTTATATGTAGAAGGATTATATATTTTATATTTTTTTTATAAGAGTGATGGGGGGGAACCTCTTTTGAAGAGGGATTCTATTGAAAACTGAGTTATTTTGAAGATCTGGAATAGCGTAATGCTGGAGAAATGTGTTCACTTGATTTATGAGATTTATCATGGTTGATTCCTTTAGTATGTTATTTGTCTTGTTACATTCATATTGTCTATCTCTTATTTTATCAATCAAGTTAAAATTTGTTTGGAATTCATTTTGCATGCTCCTTACACATGGTTGATGTGTGTTGTGTTTCAATGATGACTAGTCAGAATTAGCTCAAGATTAGTGCTTTGCACCTAGTTATTAGCCTCCAGTATTTTTCATCTAAAGTTGTAGTGAAAATTCATCCTTGTTATATGCTTTCACTATGATGGTATTTTCCTTTTCTTTTATGCTACCATATCTTGATTATCGATTGTTGAAAGATAGACTTACTTTGCCTCATTTCCCTCAAGTAACACGATCACTACTATTACCCCTCTTCTTTGGTTTTCACTTGACTCCATTGCCCAATAGGCCTTTTCAAATCTGTGAAACCACCAACCTTATCAAAATATCTTGTCTCATAAGAAATATGACCTTCTTACTATGATTACTAAATATCCTTTGAGTAAAAATCCTTTGGCTATTGAGAGAGCCCTCCCTGAGTGTATTAGGTCAGAAACACACTCTAAAGTAGGTTTTAGGTTACCTCGAGGATTGGATTACAACAATCCAGGTCAAGCTTTGAGCAATGATTTATTATCTCATTAAAAATGTGTTAAGCCTTGGCTCTATTACAACCTAGAGTTAACTCTTGCGACAACACTATCGATGTGAGGCCTGGAATTCTCTTTGGATTTGTCGAGAGCTGAATTTCATGCATTGGCTAAGATCTCATATAGCATACCAGAATGAGAGTAAATCAACTCCAATTGTTAGGCTCTCATGATAGCCTCTTCTTCGGAAAACACACCAGATTTTACTACATCTTTGGACACACAAGGAACCAAATAATTTAAAAACCACTCGAGAAAAAATGCAGGAGGTACCTTGAATTTAATAAAATTATTTCGTTGCCTTCATTCTTGGATGGGATCTAAGAGATGGTCCACTTTCATCTACTCGAAGTTGCCCAACAACTCTATGTCGGCATCGTATTTCATTGGCAGCTAGAAATGGTTCAAAAAACCATATTTATGTCACTAAAGTAAGCATACTTCAAGATATCGAGCTCGATATACCATTTCATTTCACCCCCTATAAGGGTGTGTTGAAAGAAGCGAAAATGAAATGAGTCATCCTTTAATGATTTGGATGAGCACCACAAGTGGAAAGTCATCACATGATCACGTAGATGTTCGCCAGGATTTCCTTCCAACTTATGGATTTCATATGGAAACTTAGTTGGCATGGGGGGCCAATGTGGATCATGACATATCGGGTCATTTGAAAATATCTATAAGTCTGGAAAATCGAGTTTCCAGAAAAGGTAGTCTTGGTTGAGGGGTATCTTCATGCAAAGAGGAGACTGGATTTTGGCTATCACCGGGTTGCCAGGAAAAGTTTGACTATTGGCCAGGGTTTTGGTAGATACCATGATGGCCCTATCCAGTGAAAGGTACTTGCATTTGATGTTGCATCATCGGTTGATTCCCTAAGTTAGATGACATGGATTGTGCAGGGATTTCTCCCTGTACATCGTTCCAAGGACCTTGGTTGGGGATGCCTCTAGCTGAGCTTCCTGTTATAGGTATTGAACCTTTCTTGGGGTTCCATAAAGTGAGGGAGGGGATTTCCCTGATCGACATCCTTCCAAAGGAAATGAGCCTTTCCAAGGGTTCCAAAGACCTTACGAGGATTAAACTCATGTCATCACTCCCTATGAAGGAATGAAAAATTGCGTAGGTGTTTTTTGAGCAAAGAAGGGGTTGCCCCCAGTTGAGAAATAAAACGAATTAAAATCATTATTTCCCACCATAGTTTTGTAGGATGAAGGTCCCTGGATCCCTCCACTTAACAAAATATATTTGGTATTAGGCCCGATTGGCCACTAAAAAGAGCCTTCGAGCGAAGGGGATGGAGGAGGAATGTGACCTCCACCATAAGGAATGACATTGAATGGGGCATTGGTTCTCATGGCATGTCCTTACAAGGGAGCATTAGATATCCATGTCCCCAGAACAATGGTCTGTAGAGTAGAATAGGTCAGAACTGAGATAGAGTCAAAATCGGGTATCCCATATGAAAAGGGAGCATCCAACGCATTATGAATGGAGGGAACAATGGTCAAAGTATTCAATGGAATTGAGCCACTTCCCAAAGTAGTGGGCATATGGAAATTCGTAGTCCCAACAGGTGGACATGGGGGAGGAGTTACAATGCCCCCTCCTGTGACAATCGAGATGGGAGTAAAAGGAATCCTTGACGAAGTAACATCAATTTCTTCCATCACCTCTCGCCGATTAAACTTTCATTCAGGAGAATTCACCTCAAGAGGGACTATATGAATTAGAAATGGCATTGATAAGTCAATGATCGAAGGATTTGTTCATTTGAAACCTTTAGCCTTGAGGTCTGAAACAATGGATTCCTTCGGTGCGGGAAAGTCTTCTCTCAGAGCTGGCTTGGGCACAGTTTCTTGTGGCTCGATAGCTTTGAATGAGCCCTATTGAGCTAGCTTGCACCTCAATAGTGGAAAAGATGACTCCAAAGTAACCAGCAAGAGGCCCTGAAGCCTATGTGAATGAAGGAGTTGTTGATATTCCACCTTGGAAAATGATCAACCAACATTGTAAGGTTTATATAGTGTGAAACAAAGAGCACACACTAAAATTTCCTAAAGGAAAATTAAGTAGACAACTAACTAGTGGGAAGAACAATTACGCCAATCGACACTATAGTAGCTTACCGATGCAAGTGTATCTCGAACATAGAAACACCCTCTGGGTATAATATGCAAAGAGTGATCGAACATCTACCCTAGGTACCGCGGTATACCCCCATAGTCACCTGTGTAAGTATGTAAAACTAGGCAACTAGGTTGCCAGCTCATAGTGAGTCACTAAGTGGGTACAGTTGACAGTCGGGCTAATTGTAATGAGTAGGATATAAAAGTCTAAAACCATTCAAGTGTAACGAAGTAAATTGGTTTGGAAGATAATTGAGGATATTGAATGGATTCAAGGTCCATGAGGATCCATAGTCAAATGCAATCAGTGTGATTCCCAAGAAATACCCTCAATATGCAATCCCCACTACGCTTAGTCCAGCTTTGGAGGGGTTATATCCTCTACCTTTACTTACGCAACCTTGTTGTTATCCCCTGTGTTAGAGGGGGATCCTGGCTGACTCTTACAACACTACACTTTTGACACTCCCTATCACAAACTGCAATGTTTGTTTAGATTGCCTTGAAGAGTTTCCTCTTCACACTTGTTTCAAGGCCCTAAAGCCTAGACTAGTTGGTGAGTCCTACAAAGAAAAAGTCTAATAGATTTTAATTTAAGCATTGATTTTATTATTTTCTTGATTTACTCAAAGGATATGAACATGCAACTTCTGATGTTTGGAAGATATGAAACAAAAGAAAACTTTAGAGTATTTTGCAAACTAGATACTTCAAATTTAAAGAAATGGCGTGTAAATCTTTGTCAATGCAAACTTCTCAAAATAACATTTCAAGATCCTAAGAAAGGAACTTTGAAAAATAACTCTTTTCTTTTGCAAAAAGACAACCTACACTACAATTACCAAACTAAGATGCACAACTAAAGGCAACAAATTATTTTTTATTTTTTGAAATTGTTAAACAAGAAAAACATAAGTAAAAGATTATTTTTTATTTTTCAAAGCATAAAACAAGATAAAGAGAGAACGAAACCCAAGACTAACACATACCCTAAGCCAATTGTGTAAACACAGGGATTCAAAAGAATCCATAGGAGGATCCAAAACTTGTAGGCTCACTCTAAACCTCTAAAACAAGGAAAAGACAAGTAAAGAAACAACATAGGTTCTTTACAAAAAGAAAGTTAAACCGAATCTATGACCCAACCAAATACCATTGACAGATACCCTGTAAAGTCCAATAAAGGCCTGACAAGCCCAAAGATTCTATTAGGAAAGAGAAATTTTTTTTTTTTCATATTTTTTTTAGAAACCTTTCAAGACACAGAGACACAGGTTGTTGCACAAGAAGCTTGCATATGTACACGGGTTGTATACTGTGGATATTGTGTATGTATGTGGGTTGAACTAAAGCAGGGCATGTACACTTTTGTAATAATATTATTTGGTGTGAGGATGGACATAAAATCATATAGATAATGGTTCTTGTTGTCACCTTGAACTTTAAAGAGTTGCAAGATTAAAATTTGCGGTAGTTTGTTTAAGAAACATCTTGATGTTGATAATATTGCAACGCTAAGATATATTGTATTCTTGACACCTTTCATAAGATTCATTTTGTAATAGGAAAGTGTGTTGTCTTAAACACGTATTGAAGACTGTTCATGATATATCAAATGCAAAAAATTATCAACCATTGAGTCGTGTAACATGTTTGATCATAAATCTATGGAGGATATAGTGAAGTTTCAACTTTTATTTAGAAAATGGAGTAAAAAATTGAACAAAATTCTCAATATTATGACCATTTGTAATCATATTATAAAGATGAAATGGTAAACTATAGGTAGCAATATAAACTAAGGGAATGTGACTTGACTTTTCATTCTTTCCTAACATTGGTATGTAAGTATTCAACTTGTCTATATTTCCATGCATATTTCTTGAGAATTCCATAGGCTTTTTTTATTCCAATCTATGGGCATATTAAGCTTACATACAATTTATAACGTTCTCATTGTGAAATTTTTGAATTTGGTTTCAATATTAAAATTGTAGGACTAGTGATGCCTCAAGTAACTTTTTGAAAAAATTCACAACACTCATCACACTTTTCAAAGTAGTGTTGCTTTATAATTGCAACCTCTAGAAAATTCCTTCTCCATATATTTTTTAAATTGGTATATGAAACTAGAGGATGTTTAAGATTGGAAAAATCCTCATTATAATGTTGTAGCATTGTTTTTAGTATATAAATTGCAGTGAATAATTTCAGAGTTTTCCTTGTTCCATTTAGTGTGTTTCTGTTTCCATTTAGGAAACTCTTATTGTAACTAATTAAGGTGGATATTGTTATGACAAAATATTTATACCATGCATTTTGGCAAACCTCGATGCTATAAACTTCATTTTAAAGAAGCTCACTTTCTTTTTGTTTTCACCCCTATTTATAGCTACTTTTGATTCCAAGGAATTGTAGACAATATATTTTCAATCATTCTTACCGTTAGTAGCTTTAATCAAGTTCCACCCATCATTTAATGAACCTAAGACATTCATTTTTAAAAAATCTTTCATTTCTTAAGTGTTTGATAAACAAGTATTCATCTTCATCTTCATTGGAACCTATTTTTATTACAAACTGATGAGATGAATTATGCAATCACCATTTATAATGATTAGATGGTCTTAATGTCACTATATTTCATCTGAACAATTCATGTTAATGGGATATTGCAACTGTGGAAGTGGATCGTCTATTTCACTCCAGCTATCAATCTCTACCTCAAATCAAATTTATTTCAAATTTATATCTAATGAGGAACCACTAACGCGCACCAATTGGCCAATAAGTTAGATTATTATAGAACCCTTTAATGGACTAATTTGGTTTCAATCTTGTGTGAAGATTTTATAAATATGAATACCATACTTAAGACAATTTAACTTCTCCTTTAATCACATTTTCAATAGTTCCCACAATAACATACCTATTATCATATGTTCATAGATTAGATTCACTAATAATCATTTAAACTTCATACTATGTTATTCAACATGTGAAGATGGTGATCCTCTTCATTGGTGAAGCTCTTGAAATTGAAATGAATTCATTGTAAATATTGGTCATGATATTATCTCACAAGTTTTCAGTAATCAGGAACACTTATTACATGGGGATACATTTTTTCCTTTACAACAAACCTCTTTGATCCCAACATATGTCCTTGAATAAGTTTTCCTAATTCGTAGTTGATATAAAACACAAGCCTATGTGTTGATCTTGATTTGATTTGGTTTCTTTTAATATCACAAGTTAGAATTGCATCTTACAGAAGAAACAACGTACATTCCACAATGAGTTTTTTCCCATGTCTTCACTTCTTCATTAGGTCAAGGCAATGAAACCTCTTCATTTAAACATTTTTAACAAATGGATAACAAAGCATTCAAGTGTGATATCTTTATAATGTAGTTTTTCCAGCTTGTATTTTTTTTTTAACAACTCATGAATTTCTCAAAAACAAGAATATGTCTTCTCCTTCCACAAATGTAAGAGACATTAATCACAATCTAAAAATTTAACAATCAAACCATCTATAATTGTAATTGTAATGAAATGTATGTTTATTAAAAAAAATTGTATTGATATACAAATTTAGTGAAAAATGAATAACCAACCACAAATGCCTCAACTATACAATATTTTTTCTAAACAACACATAAAATTTAATACTATTATAATTTATCAATTCATTAGCTTGACCACTCTTTTATGGTGTACCATTAAAATGCTCACGTTCTTTGTAAAACAAATTCAATGTATTGAAGATAAATACCACATAAAATTTAATACTCTTATAATTTATTGATTCATTAGCTTCACCACTCTTTTATCTTGTATCATTAAAATGCTCACTTTCTTTGTAAAAAATATTAAATTTATTGAAGATGAATAATTTTCAATTTATTGAAGATAAAAAAATTTCAATTAAATCTTAATAAGCATCTTTAGTTTAAACATATTCATTTAAATACATGCTTAAACATCACACATATGTTATCTATGTTTCTTCTAATGGTAACTTTGGCATATCCATTTTTTTATTTTATCGATTCATTGCAAAATTACTTTTGAGTAATCTATGAGACACAAATAAGCTATCTTTACTAAGTTATGTTAGTTTACTTCCAAGAATCTAGTTAGGAAAGGAATGAAGGGTCACAAATACTTATTAATTATATGGTAGAGACAAAGGTTGTTAACCAATAAGGATCTTGTTATTGATTGTTTTATATATATGTTTTTAAAATAAATTTCAAAACCAACGAGATCTTTTGTTGAATTATAAATTTCAAAACCTTGACCGTGACCTTTCTTAATAAAAAGGTTAGCTATATTGTATAGGTCAATGATTTTATATTTAATGGCATGTCGCACTCAATATACATGAAACGTCATGATTTCATAAAACACTAGTGTCATAATTGTTGAACCCACAACGAAGATAAGTTTGCTTCTCATACTCAGTTTTCATGGCACTCCAAAAATGTTTCAATCATTTGATAGTAATATCTCTAAGAGTTTTAGCTATCAGTTACCTTAATACCACAATCAATCTAGTAGTATAATATACATTCAATATTGTAGATTCATCATAGGCAAGAAAGGGTGGGTGTCCCCTTGGGTGTCCCCTTTCTTGGTCACTCGAATTCTTAAATTGCAAAAAATGGTGGGTGCTAATTCACCTTATCACTTAAATTTCTAAATTATATGAAAGGTCTAGTGCTCGTTCTCTTCATCATTTTATTGCTAAAATTGTGAGAAAGGGTATGTGCTCTTCTTCATCACTCGAATGCAAAATTTGTGAGAAGGGATGAGTACTCCTCACCACTCAAATGCCATTATTGTGAGACATGTAGGTGTTCTTTTTCTGTTTACCCAAATGCATAAATTGTGAGAAAAGGTAGATGCTCCTTGTCATCACTAGAATTCCTAATTTCTAAATTAAAATAGGGAATTCCTAATCTCTAAATTAAAATAGGGTAAGTGATTGTTCTTCTCGTCACTCAAATGTCTAGTAGACACATTATCTAGTAGACAAGAGCATGAGGATAGCATATGAACACACATTTCAGTAAGATGAAATTTTTCCATAAGTTCAAGCATGAGCCATGGCTCTCTATATGATATGCAATGAGCATGAGGACTAGCATATGAACACACATTTTAGTAAAATATTTTTTTCCCATAGGTGGAAGCATGAGCCATGGCTCTCTATATGCTATGCAATGATATGACAATTGTAAAAATGTAAAAATGGTTTGTACTTAAGTATAAATGATTTTGTGAGTTGATAATTAGAAAGTAGTTAATTCTTACTTAATTTATTTATTTAATAAAGTGAAATCAATCACACCTTAAAATAATTTATGATATATTTTCTAATACAAAATATACAAATTTTAATTGGATTTGTATCAGAGGTTCAAATGCATGGGTAATTTATACTCTATCGAAAATTAAAGTTCGATCGATTCTGTGCAAACTGTTGGATTACCGAGAGGGGGGGTGAATCAATAATAACGTAATTATAATCATTTTTCTTCAAATGTTATATCAATGTAGAATTATTATCCAATAATGAGCAGTAATAAATAAACAATCAAACACATGCACAGTAGACCCGTGTTTTACGTGGAAACCCAAATCGGGAGAAAACCACGGAATGCCTTTTCTTATATGTCTTGAAAATTACATTCATTGGAAGCACCAACTTCCTTTGTTTTCCAGCTGCAACTGGAAGGAGGTTCCAACCTCCTAGTTTCTGAGGATACAACCTGAGGGAAGCTCCAACTCCCCAAATCTTTGGCTACAACCAGAAGGAGGCTACAACCCCCAATGTCCACCGGCTACAACCGGAAGATTGCTACAACCACCTTTCCTTGCCCTGTCCTGCCACCCTGAAGTAGAAGTAGAATGATGGAACCATTGTCACACTATCATTGTGAGATATACTGCTATAAACCTATACCAATAAGTCTGAACCATGCATCAACCTGTACCTCAACCTGTAATCAACCTGTACCTTAAACAAGTGCATCAACCATGCACCAAACTCAACAAAAACCCCTCATTAATTTCATCATCCAAATATGATTTGTATCTCTGTAATAGACCTTGTGTATCTGATCACATTCCTGCAAACCTTCCTTAGCTTTAACAGCAAGAGACTAACATTTTCATCAAACTTTTCTTTAGTCTCACATGCCTAGTTTTGGATTAGTCAACAACCCTAACTT
>SNQJ01S0111742.1:23784-35113 GCA_010110895.2 Picea sitchensis | reverse complement strand
ACGTGTACAATTTTTTTCCCTGGCCAAAATATATTACAAGGCACAAAATATCACGCAACTGCATGGCCGCAGCTAAACGATTTCTGCTTTTCCCTGGGAATTTATCCACATATGCCCTCTAGCCATGTTCTTTATCCTCTACATAGACTGTTGTGCACCAGGGATGATTTCAAGGATGGAAATTTATTTTAAAATGTAGAAACCTTAGCGAATCTTACTGACCCTTCATATGCCAACTATAAATGATTAGCGATATTTTTGTAAAATTATTCAAATTTCTAAGGATTTTATATAGTTTTTATAAACTTTTGGTGATTTTTAAGGTAAAATAGTTTTATCCTATAGAATTTGGGCGAATCATTTTTAAAATAGCGAATCTCCTTTTTGGAAAAACCATGGAAAATTAGCCCATGAGAAAAATTTAGCCCCTAAAATCATCCCTACTGTGCACACGATACAATTTCTCAGTTTTCCATGGCTAATTACCCACACATGCTTCCAGACATGAAAATATAATCTTGCATAACCTTTGTTGCACATATCATATGTCAAGAACAACACAAATTGCATCATATGCACACCAGTCTATGTAGAGGAGAAAGGACATGTCATGTCATATCCACACATTTGACCATACATGGTTTATAAATGTACCTTGCATACATATGCTTTATTTCAAAAAAAAAATAGCGGGTATTGTAACTTCACATGTAATCCTCAAACAATTTTGCATGCAACTATTTTCTTTCATGGCAGGACTGCAGCACTAGGAAAATCTCATGGAATAACAGATCTCGACTCCGACAGACATGGAAAATAAAAAAAAATGCATATCCACTGGTGGGTGCAGGGGCTGAACACCGTAAAGCGCCCCAAACAAAACAATAACAATCCAAAAAAAAAAAATCTCCAACCACCGTCACTACACCCCAACCCTGCAAGGCCAAATCAAAGAAAATAAACCAGCAAGGACCAAACCAGCGAGAAAGCAAGAAGAGGCCGAACTGCACCCCCAGCACCCCAAAGCACAAACCCCAGCCAAACAAACAAAACCAGCAACCCGGGAACCAACGAACCAACAAGAACCACTGAACTAGTGAATAACATATGTATCTCCAACGATTACAAAACTGCAACCCAAACAGAAAAGGAACCGAAAACAGACAAGGAACATGCGACTACAAATAAGAAAACATTCTTACTTGCAAACTGCAAACTAAACAACAAACAAGGAATACAAAATGAAACCACCACATCGAAACTTACTCTGAAACGATGAAATGCAGAAGCACGGCTCGAATCACCAGCGAAACAACAACAAGCAGGAACCGAGAAACCAGTGAACAAGAACCACTCACTGAACCAGTAAACAATGTATGTAGCCTCAACGATTACGAGGATGAAGCACACAATGGCAACAACCGACAAACCAGTGAAGAAGAAGCATTCACTGAACTAGCAAACAATGTATGTAGCTTCAATGGCAGAACAAGGACGAAACATACAATGGCTATTGAACTGGTGGTAGACAATCAAGTGCAAATTCACTGTAACTGTACACAAAATTTTGAGGAAAAATGTACTCCGAGAACCGTATTTATATAAACATTTAAGACTCTCAAGTTGTCTAAGCACCTCGCGGAATGCAAACATTTAAGCTATCAGGGGTGTTGCAGAATGTCGCGTCATGTGAACATTTACGCAGTTAGTGCTATTGACGCATCTCAGAATAAGTGTCAATACATTTCAAGAAATATGCATCTGCCAAAGACGCTATAAACTTTGGAATTCTCAATCAATACAAAGCTTGGATATCAAAACTTTTCAATATGATTATTACATATCAAAACTTGCGGATATATTTGGGTAGCAGAAAATGCTAATACAAACATTCGAACTAATGCTAGCATTAATCAACCTTGAAGCAAGATACAGGAAAAATATATGACTAAAACATACTGACTATGAGAAAAACTTTGGATATGTTTCCATATAGTACATTGGGAATAGCAAAGCCAGAAATAAGACTTCCAATCTCTTATCCAATCAGATCAGTACATATATGTTACTGTTTATTATATAAAAATATATGTTTTTATTTCCATAGCTCCAACAATAGGTATTGTGCAAATATTTCGGGTCAAAGGACAAAGTAATATGCAGTCAACAATTTATCGATTGTTGTAGTCCCTCTACGCCTACGGCAAGGACTAATAATTAATTTACACTTTACCATGGATGTCTTCTAATAGGTGCTAACATACAAACAAGAGTCAGCCGATATGAATTGATAGGCATTGGCTTAAATATGGATCATGAGTAAATGTTTAAGTATCAAGGTTTAATTGAACAATTTGTAAGTAGTTATGTCGTTTATCATACCTTGTTTTATAATTAATGGAACAACAAGAAACCTTTGTATTAATTATATCAACCGTGCTTTGTCATGTAGTATTAAACATTCAGGAAATGAAGTATGGAGTGCAACCAATAGAAGAGATTTTGAGAGACGACATGCAACATGGCTTCAAAATAATGTATATTTTTTTATGAAACACTCACTGTTATGGTTCAGTTTTTTATTTACGCAATCATGTATATTCTACTATATATGTATACTTATTACACTTTGTTTCTATGTTTGTAGATGGAACATGAAGATGTGGAATATAAAAAACAAGTCAATCAAGAAAAAATTATGTTAAATAACCAAAGTACAATATCACCTACAAGTGGTGAAGAAATGAGCCATGCACACAACTCAAATGATGATAACAATTCAAGTGATGAATGCCAATCAATATAATTGAATGTTAGTGCAAGTTGTATGTTTTGGAATATTTGTCTATGAAAATCAGGGTTCTTTATAATGTATTGGACCTATTGCCCCATTTGAATGAGCAAATGTTACCAATAAGTGTAAAAATTACATATTGGTTTCATTTTGATTATTTTGGACCTTTACTTTGTTCCATTTTGTATGACGATGAGTCTCTTATTCATATATAATAAATGGATTTCTTATTTGATTGCATCGTTAAATGTTGTAAAATGTTGTGTTGTTCATTAATTAATATATGAATGATTTACATTGTTACAAATAATAGAGGTTTAATCCATTGGATAATGCATTAATGAAATCAGTATATCAAAATGCAATAACAAAAATATAAAAATCAATATTATTTTGAAAAAAAAATTATTTTGAGACGATTAATCGAAAATTTGTAAAGCAAACAAGTAATTAAACTATATACAAATCAATGCAGTGTTTTCTTTTGAAGTCACTAAAGGGTGCATTCCATAATATGGAAAATTATGTGTTTTTATGAGTTATAAGCACCATTGCCTATTAATGAAATTGAAGCACCAATGCTAAAAATTGTGAAAAAACATTGTTTCTTTAAATGACATAAGGTATGATTATATTTATCATTTCAAAATATTATGGTTCACATGATTGTATGCACCGGGGATTTACATACAATGTACACATCAATGCTTAATAACAAAGAATGGAACTGAAATCTCAACTCAAATATTTGAAATTTCACTACCGTCCAATGCACATGGTAATACATGAACCACTGCATACAAATTTTATGAGCACTAGTGTGCCATAAAACAAAAATAATGACTCAGTGCATAATGTTTATATGAGGACCAGGGTTGCATACAAAAACAATACAAACTAATGCGTACATAAAAAAAATCATTATCGGCGATGCATGCAGTATAAAAGGTGGAGCTCGTGCGTAATAATTATAAGAGCACCAATGATTTTTAGTTATGTGTGTGCCAGTGCAAGTTACTTAAGAAGGCACCGATGCATTTTACCAATACAAGCACTGACAAAAAAACATCCACTAGAACCTCTGCCCCCAAAATTCTTTTAGTTATATGGAACATATGTTAAAGCCTCTTCTATGAATAACATATGAGAGGTGGTAGTGTATGTTCATTGGGATCATTATGGTGTTAACATCATCTCCCTCTATGGGATGGCTCCTCCATTTGAAGTGCCAAGATCCAGACTCTAGGGTGAGTAGATGAGTGCCTTGATCCATTGGGCTATGGAATCAAAAAATTGCTTCTTATCAAACTGTAATTTTGGATAGTGGAATCTTGTTTCGGAAATAATGTTGAAAACAAAAAAATAAATTCTAAAAGGCCATGAGTAAAATGAAATAAATTTATTTAAGAAAAATATAAACCTACCTAGTAACTAGTCTCACTAGGTAACATGGAATTGTCAATGGAACCATGTATGCTATTTGATAAATCTATGAGAGTTGTGCATGGATATTGCTGATAGGATGGTAGATGTTTTTGGACTCCATTTTTGTCATATTTCTCTGCCCAATAAAGTCATTATTCTTAAACCATTTATCGTATTTCGTTAATAATATACACTATAAACCTTCATTAAACATCATTATTCACTATTATACATTTCACCTAGTTAATACATCATTTTTCTATGATCTTGATGATTAAATGTAATTATATCATAGTTTTACTAATGAAAAACTTTTATGAAGTAGCCATAATTCAGTTAAGTGTAGTTTAGTTCTTGTACCCGAAATCATTCGTTGGCATACTTCCACCTCTCCAACTAGGATTTGGCCACATGGAATTTGAATATATAGATTTCATCATGGTGTGTGTCCTTTGGTTCTTTCCCATGTCACACATGTGAGCCTCTAGCTCATGGTCAAAGGATGAGTCAAAAATTGTGACAGAATTAGCAGCAACAACACTTAGACGTGATTTGCGGGAAGATGAAGATAAATATCAAAATTCTAGAACTTGATTTTTGTGTAGAAGGATGTCATTTAGTTTAATTACGAGTGGATTTTCAAAATATTCTAAGGATTGGGAGATATAAGTGCTTTTCTAATTTGGGTTCGCTTCAACCCAAATTAGCAGAAATTCTAGACAATCAACTTCCACCTCAATTTTCGTGCAAATGAGGTCAAATCTAAAAAATCTAGGACATGCATTTTGTTCGTAGCATAATAAGTTGAGTATTATGAGGGACATTTTCCAAAATCATGAATGGTTTAGGAGATATGGTTGGATCTTTAACAAATATCTTGCCAAATTGAGGTAAAACCCATATTTTTGAGATTTTTCTTAAAGTTGTCAAATTTGATTTATGAGTTGGGGTATTTGATTCCATCCTTCCCCGAGTGATTTTCATATATAAATAAAGGTTTGTAGAATATGTACATCAATAATGAAGTTTGTATATGAGATAGCTATCATTCCTCATTGTAAGAGAAAGATCAAATGTATGCCTATACATATGTAATTCTTCGAGTTTTCCATCTGCAATAAGAAGATGTTGTTTTTTTTGTGTTGATTCACGTGTTTAAGTAGATAATTATTTTCCAACAGTGATTACCATATTGGGAAGGGCCCCTTAATCTTGGTAACATGTTTCTTTATGTTCATTAATTAGTTTATATTTGCAAGTGTTTTAATTCAATTTGATTTGGTTTGATTCCACATATTATTAGAATTTAACATTGTTGTCATTATTATAGAAAAATAATCCTTTGGTTATAAGGAAATAACATCTGCCAATTGTTTTCATTTACATTACAATTTCCTTATCATATGTGTGACTTTCCTCTCTAATGAATTACTCCATTCTTATTTGATTAAATGTATCTCAATTTTGGAGGAGAGATTCACTATATAAACAAATTTCATGAATGCACATAGCTTAATTACATACTCTATCTCTCCACACTTATTTATTTTCTTTAATACATTGTGATACCATTTCTCATTCCTCAACCTTGTAGCCATTCATATGTTCACATTCCTTGATCGGGAGACAAGCTTTCACCTCATTGGTTTCCTTATTTTCTAAGTGTGTTTTCCTGAGTATAATTTGTTTCCAAATTGCATTAGTCTTGTGTGATTAAATTCTTAAACATTATGATGAGAGTTATTTGATTTTGGTTAGTTTGATATTTTATTTGATGTGGATCCTTTATGCTAATGCTTGATTCTAAGGACTTTGGCTTGTTATAGTGATTCAGACTCTTGAGAGATGAACTCATCGTTGAGAGAGTACAAGAACACTTAAGTGGAAGAGAGTACCTCAAGCCTTGCTTAGGAGAAGCTCTTAATAGGCCAATATGTTGTTCTAATTTTATTCTCTTGTTATTTTATTTTAAATAAATCCATATGTTAAAATGAATGGAAAGAATCTCCCTTAGTCATAATTGCCCTGAAATAAATAATATGAATGCAAGAGTGCAATTCCACCAATAAATACTTGTCACATTTGACATAGTAATTTGCGTCTTTAGTTTGTGAGTTTATAGATTCCATAATTTACCTTTCTAAGATTTTCATTCTAAGATTAGGTTGGTAACATTTTAAAATATTTCATCTCTTTCGTTGACTAATTTGGGTTGTATCTTGAATGGTATAAATTATCATAAAAGTTAAAGTGTAGTAATTAGAACACATTTATTTTGATAAGTTAATCATCTTTTAGGTGCATGAACACTTAAACCTCAAGTGAGATATTGCACTAAGTGTCATTAATGAAACCTTAAATTAATGAACTAATAAATGTTCATAGGTTTAATTTTGAGTCTTGAGTGTCTTGGTTCACTCATACATTGAAGTCTTAAATATTCATTGATTCAATGAGATCTCATAAGAAAACATATTTATGTGGAGATCAAACATCTAGACATAGTATGCAGTGCCCTTGTTAATTTTGATATAAATATATGAATGAAAGATTAATATGTTTAAAAGTTCCTTTTGAATTCCTTAGATTGCTTTATGATTTGAATACACTTTTGCTTTTTGGATTGGTATCCTTAGTGATAGGTCATTTGATTTCATTTATTTCACTCTAAAGTTTTTTTTGTTGGCATTGGTTGCTAACATAGAATAGAATAGGCTTTGTTCCTACATTTCTTGTTCTTTCACCTCTAATTTTATGAACCCCTGGGTTGACATTAAATGTAACATAAATTATCACATACAATATGTCTGACATATGTCATTTGGGTTTGGGAAGTAACAAGACAAGGAACGACATCCACAATGACCATAAGATGTTCCCATGAGGGAGAAACATTGCTAGAAGAATGATCAATAATGAAGAAACATTGGTTAGCATTTAAAGCACAATGGAAATGAGTATAAATAGAGGAAAACAATGAATGAGTTACATATCTCTAATATCTTATTTGTTTCTCTACTTTATGGGAATTCTCCTCCATCCATGCCGCAATTGGGTCTTCCTAAATAATCACTTCTTTATACATTTGGGTTCAAAAGTAAGTGCATATGGCAGATAAAATTCATCAATGAAGGCCAAATCCTCACTTTCCATTATCTTGTTAGAGGAAATATCAATCCTGCTCTTCTCATTGTCATCAAGGTTACTATAAAATTTCAAACTCAAATGTTGTAATGTTTGTAAAATTTGTGCCTCATCTCCATCTTCATATTTAGGTTAGTACCCTTCTTTGTTGTAATAATTTCCTTTCTATTTTTCATTATTATGGCTTCCTTGGAAGTCTTGTTATTGAAGATTAATGTCCCTTCCTCCTTTTGATTAGGATGGAGATTTATGAGAAATTTTTCCTCATTGTGATTGAGAGAAAGTAATATAATTTCTCATCAAATATATAACACTTATCACTCTCTTCATTGTGTTCATAATTTCATTGTTGGGAAACATTTCCTTCTTAGTTAGTAGCCTCTAGATCAGCACTAGGATATGATTATCATTCATTAATACAAATATCATTTAGGTTAGAAAGAGGTTCATTAAATATGTCACGAGTCTCATGACCAATGAGCTACAAATCACCCTTTTCTTTTCTTGTATCCTTTGGTTGCCAACTATTTTTGCAAATGGAGAAAGGTGACAAATTTCCATTGGTCTCAACTATTTCTTTCTCAAGATGATGCATTGGCCCACAAAGTTTTCACCCTAAATGTGTCCTTGAAATTTTATGAACACCCCCACTTCATCAAAATTTGATGGCCCGTTATGCTAAAATTGTTGTTCTATATATGTAATGGACTCCATGAATTCCTTTGATAGTTCATTTTGTAATTTTAATGGAACCCCAAATGATGTCCTCCCACCTTCTTTATATTTTGACAAGGTTAGAGGGCTCTCGTGTAAGCAAGAATCTGCTAGGTCTGGAGTAGATTATGGATTGTTAGATTCTTTCTTACATTCACTTTCCTTGAGGGAATGGGGATAAGAGGAGGCCAATAGTTCAAAAGCCAACATACTTACCTTCCAGTTTTAATGAAACTTCGAGGAGGGCATATATATTTGATGAATTAATTTCTCTAATGTATAGTGAAACATAAGAACTTTGGGCTTCAACATAAGTCAACATGGAGACAACTTCTAAAGGCCTAAGGTTCTTAGGGATTCCATGATAAGACTTAAGAAACCTATTATGGAATGTTGTTGCACCTTCCAGAACATCCTTCTTTAGAGATTTAAATTCTATACAAATATCGAAATGATCATTTCTCTTCCCCCATATACGTAGGAAATGAGAATGCAATTTCTCCCAAGTGGATATGGAGTTGGTTGTCAAGTACCTAAACCAGGATATAGCATCCCCTTGCACGGAATGTGCAAAGCAACACATGGAACATCTTGATGCTCAAAAACAAGGTTATTAGTGATATCCTTAAATTGTCTGATATGTTCATTATGACCTCTAGAGTCAGTTTGAAATATAAAATGGTTTTCATATATCCATTTAGCCAAGGTTGAAGGGTTGTAGGAAAGATTAGGGGTTGATATCTTACATCCAACGAAGGATTGACATAGCTAGGATGATTGTTGGCCATGATAACAACTAATGAAAAGGATGAATCATGGTTTTCAACATTAGGGTTCTTCGAGCATAAGGGTTTATGGCTATCAAATGGATAAATACCATCTTATATTAAGAAATATTGAAAGAGTATAGATGAGTAAAAATGTAGCTATAAGAAGGGTATTTCCAAGTAATTTTTTAATCGAAGAGGTACTTATGACTTTTAGGATGAGATTTAACAAAATATGCAAGATAAGATTAGAAACCCAACCTGAATATATGGTGTCAATGTATAGCTATCCATTGAAGAGATATGCATCAATTTAACCTCAGTCCAACACTATTAGTTGGATGTGGAGTTTCTGGGTGAGATACTTTTGCCTCAAGAGCCACTACTAGCTAACCACGAGTTGCAAATAATAATAGAAATGAAAACATGGCTTTATTCCCTAGTGGAGTTGTTAGTAACTTTCAAACGAGATACAAATCTTCAATAATACAATATGTTGGGCATCGTTATTTACTAGATTATAAACCCAACAAACAAACGAACAATGAACTCGCCAATTGATTTTTCATTACATCTCGTGGAGAAGTTCATTCCTAAAAATAGTGTTAGTTCCTAAATTATCCCCCAGGTTGTCCTTTGTATTTCATAGAGGGGACAAATGTTATGTCATAGTGTGTAGGATGCACCTTCCTGCACCACTCTAAGCCTTCGAGCCATTTCTCAAGCCAAAAGCGGGTTGTCCTCAATATTTCCTAAAGAAAAAATCCTTGTTTTTCACCCAAGGACAACATATTTAACAAATGAAGCTTAGATTGGATTTGTAATAGAGAAAAATGGTGCATCGAGTCAATCTATGGTATGAATTTTGAATAGGAATAAGATGTTGAATTTTAATTTGGAGGAAATTCAAAACTCTAGACAAAAAACAATGGGTTTTATAGGATTCATCCATAGGAATGATGTTTTGAACCATGGGCACCAAAATGTAGTGAAGCTATGAAAATAACTCAAAAATTAAAAATATGGGAAAAGGAGGAGGTAGAACTACTTTCCTAGCACATATTCATTAGACAAAATACCAATGGGAAAGACAAGGATACATCTATTACCTTATTCAACATTATATAAGACAAGAAATGAAGAGAATAAATCATCATAACTTGCTTCAACTTATTATTGACAACAACCTCAATCATGATTTCCTAATAAATCCATTAATCAAATAGTGATTCTAATGTTGGTGGACTATAGAAGTCTCATATTTCAAACAACCATTCTATTAGTCATATATCCAATTCCCAATCACATTTGTCTCTATTTTTCCAAGCTACATTTAAAACATAAACCCAAATGTTTTTCTCTCCTAATGATGGTGCTTGAGATCAATAAGTTTCATTTAGGATTTAAACTCCTTGTTTCCATCTAGCCATGTTTAAACCTTAAAACTCATTTTCATTACACAAAACCTACTCATGACACATGTATCCCACTTAGATGTTAATGAACCTAAACCATGACCTTGATAACCATTCTTGAGATGTGCCTAAGACACATTCTTGTTGAGGTCATATCTTTTAATGTGTGGGGAAGACACATTTTAATATTTATTGATATATACTAAAAGCACAAATATTTATACATTTAAATGTTCACTAAACTCAAAGTTAAAATTATTAATGTTTAAAAAACTACAAATATTATTTTTTTCAATTAAATTAATATTTTCTAACACAATTTTTTATACATTTTAAAAGCTCAATAAATTCACAATGTATATGAATTTATGGATTTTAAAAAGTGAATAAAAGACATTACGAGTTTCCTCATTTTCAACGTATTAATTTATGCAAAACCCAGACTTGTCGTTTTCCATGAATTTATGGATCTACTGTAGATTATCTATTCCAGGTCACATTCAGAGTCGGTTGAAATGCTGTAATCGGTATAATTTCCTTAAGGCTTATTTTGAATTTTTTTATTAATTTTGTTTGGAATTAGGTCAAAATTTGTTGAATTCTAAATTGGAATTGTTAATTGAAATCTGTTAAGAAATTAAAATGCAAATACTACATGGTTTTTTTGGGGTGTTTGAATCTATTTATACATTTAAATTAAGGGAATCCTATCATTTCAACAAAAAAAAAATTGTATAAGGATAATGTCACAGAAAAATATAACATTTAAACGATGTCTTTAATGACGAATACAATTCACTCAGCATGAAAAATGAGATGCCGGAGCTTTTTAAGTTTGTTGGATTTGTCCAGAGTGCAAAACTTAATCATAAGAGGTAAAAAAACAGAACAAGATCTTTGTCTTTGAGAAATATGTTCTTTTATTTATGAGTGGCAGAATCTTGTCTGTAACATGAGACCAACCGTGCCCTGCTCTGGTAATAATAGCAATGGTTAATAGTCTCTATCGCTTTATTGGCTATTTCACATTATTGGTTATTTTGAACTATTTTGATGGAGATCAAGTGCCG